>VMBQ01000763.1:92145-146471 GCA_007657795.1 Dreissena rostriformis | reverse complement strand
CGATACTAGCAGGTGATATTAATCCATGACGAAATCGATTTAATAGTGACCTTCTGACGTCACTCAGTGACTTTCTGACGTCACTCATAGGTATATAAACCAGAGCACCATGCCTTCTCATTCTTTTCGAAATAGCGCTGTCGCTGAAACAACCCACCAACCCGCCCAAATAGATTGCTATTAATTATGTTTTTGTTATGTTCGAATGTACTGCCGAGATATCTGTTACAGAATGGCTGTCAATTTGTTGCGAGCAACCACGGCACACGTTCGGCTTACGTTTATTGACTGTACACGACTCGTGGGTAAGACGTCGGTTTAATCGTCGGGCCTCCAACCGTACATAGCGGCAGCGTCATGGCATGGATACATCGCCATCGTCCAGAAGTAGGTCAATATCCAGGATGTCGCTGGGACACGACTTCGGTGAATGGATATTATTGGGAACAACGTATTTTTCAGTGTGTTTAAATGTTTCTGCTACTTAACGTGCCGTGTACAAGTGCTGTGATTTGTGCCTTTTTTGCAACGAAATAAATGTCTCTTAATATGTTATTTAGTTGCCGCATAATTGAGTTAGATATTGTTTTATATTACTACAGTTAAATATTAAGATCTAGGACGAGCTGATTTATATGCCATTATTAATTCATTTTATATGTTTGATACTTCATTCTAATATGTCATTTAGGCGGAAATTCTATGTCTTGGAGGTGATCGGAAGTATTTAGGTATAAATAATTAGAATGATATACATATGTCTAGGGGAGGTAAACTAAGAATTTTGTCGTCATCCATCACGTAGTGCTAGTCTGTGTGAGGATGGCAGGAATGCTTTCAAAATTGTTTCGGGATAGTACGGGTGTTCTAGTACTCGCTCGATGGCACGTCGTGCTTAGGCGTACATGGAATAGCTCTTTTTGGCTTTGGAAATCGTGGCATTGCAAATATTTTATTATATGGTGCACTTGACAATCTAAGGTACGGCGTACCGAGAATTTACTCGGCCGGTTTCTCGGCCTTAGCAATTGCGCGTGTATAATGATATATATTTCCTAACCAGTCAGATGTTCGTTGAAATAGGAATTGTATAAATAAATGTGAGCACGTTGCGGAGCTCTTGCAAAATAGCATAGAATGCGGTGCATTATCTGGTGGTGATGATTGCATAAACGAGAAGCTAAATTAAAAGTGCAACTGGGTTGGGGGTTATCTTTAGGGCAGTACTTCCGGTCGCCTCCGCGACATGCCTCAGTTGTAGTGCTAGTCTATAGCTTAGGTTTTATTTACTCTAGTACTAGTCTGCTGTAAATTATATTCCGCCATGTGGCCAATAAATTCCATTTATCTTTTTGTATTTTTCCTTTCATATATTTGTCTTGTTCAACAATAGAATATCAAATTGTGTTAACGTTATGTAACATAGTTAAGAATTGTAATAAAAATGTAATTGACAAAGTTGACTTTTGTAGTAATTATTCAAATAACTCTAACTTGAACCGATGAACCAGATGAATGAAACGAATCTTGGTTAACAAACGGGGTAGTGAGATGCTTTCTAAAATAATACATAATGATTTATGCTGGGGTCGCCGCCTCGGAACGTTCTATTCATAGTATAAGAGGGCTTGAACCGATGAAAGCCAACCTTATTGGAAATATATTTAATCAAGATTTAGCAATGTTTATAAACAACGAACTGTTATTTCTTTGAATAAGAAGATATATACAAACAATACTACTTCATACTAAATCATTTTACATAACACACCACAAAATACAGATATATTTTTGTAAAAATATAATAAACAATGCACTGGAACGGCCGAAGTTAGGCATATTTCCTGCATATGTTCTGGTCCTGGAATAAGTATGTTATGCAGTCATTGGTTACTCATTTTTAAAATAATAAAGTTCCTTTCATAATATGAGTAGACTTCCACCGCCTTCAAAAGTTAATGTCTTCCAGACAACATTTGGCAATGAATCGGAATCTTCAGTTTGTTCTCGTTATGGGAACAGTATTTCAAATACCGACATGAAGATGCTGATTACCCATACAATCACCATGGCGACATTGGTACGAACGTTGGACATAAGACGTTCGTAATGAATTGCGTACATAATTGCAACATAGTGATCCACTGCCATCAGCCCAATATAAAAGAGCATTGAAGTCGACCCCATATTAAGCAACACCGTTGATAACATCATCAAACAAAAGGTATAGTCATCGTCAAAGGTTTGCTTAAATATCCTTTATTACAAAGACATCAAAGACGAGTTTGTCATTTCAATATGTATATTTATAGTAATGTTCAGCTTGTTCGTGATTTACACAAGAAGATGTATGCAAGTACGAAACCGTGTAATGCAGGAAAGACAACACCAACAAACTGATACAGACTCATACAAAGCCACGAAAACAACATTTTTTGTATTGGGACCTTTACATTGTGTTGGATCCCGTTAGGCTCGTACAATATTTGGGTTTTCTTCGTCGACTTAAAAACCTTATGACCACTGTCATGGACGACTTTATGGTATGTGAACAAGATTCTTGTTGTGTTAATGATCTCTAACACGGTTTGGGATCCCATGATTTATGCAATTCGTAGATCGGACGTACAGATGGGATACAGCGACTGTTAATGAATCTGCGTTGTTGAAAGTATCCTGATTAAAATCGCATTGGAGTATAATATATGAGAGGCAGTTGAATGTAGGAGGCTTCTCAAATGAGGGAGAAGACATTGAATAAGGGCACTATGAAGATTAGAATTGACATCGATACAATATCGTTTAGATGGACATCACATTTTGAATGTGAGGGCAGTCTACTTGTATATGTTGAAGACCGTCATAATTTGAAAACCAGAACACACAGTTTTGTATTGTCGGTTTTAAGAATTCATAGAAAAATTACCTCTATTAACATTCTAGTAATTTACAATACATTGTAATTTACATTCCAGTCCAACACAAATTGGACTCATTATTGTACAATACAATGAGTGTTATTGCTACCCTAATTGCTTATTTGAAGCGAACACGTGCAATTAAATTAACATATGTATTATATATAACTCAAATAAACCGTTCCAGTGAGGTTGTTTTTTGGATTGTACTATTGTTAATAACTAAAAGTGTAAAAACAATGTTTACTGAATCAACTTCGTATAGCACTGTGTAATAAATAATACATTTCAATTATGAAAGGATTTAACCAGTTCAAACCCCCATTTCTCTAGAGGGAACATTACATTTCTGCAAAACAATCTTTAATCATTATGTTATGTTTCATTCAACTTCGTATATTGTTATATTTAAACTAGACTACAAGGCTTTGTTTATATGATTTATTTTACCAATTCGCGTGTATTGTACACCTGTATACATGTGGTTATATCGAGAATTAATATTTGATATGCAATGGTATTGTGGGATTGAGCCAACTCTTCTTCAAAGTAAATAAAACAATTATTACAGTATTAATTAAAATGGATTTCATAATAATTATGCTCTTCCATTTTATCATATCATTCATCCCCTTTAAATTTAACTGAGTAAAAGAAACACGTTTATATTTTCTGAACGCATTTATTGTAATTATCTAAAGAATTATGTTAGATTTCGCTAAGCGTTTGAGTTCCGGTAAATCTGTTATATTAAAGCCACAATGAATCGACTAGTTTTTCGACGGATTTAAGCCCCCAACGTTAGGAGCTAGCGAGAGAAATAATGCCAATAATAAACTCTTAATACAATCATCTTGCGCCGTTGACTTACAAATGTCAATGACTTGTGCTCATGTGTAGTGTATACTGTCAGTCATAAATAAGGACAGTTTTTTAATTGTTTAACCAGTCCTGCCTTTCTGTCAGTTTCTTGTGGCCTAATGTACGATTATTTCCGTGAAGATTAGTCTTATTTTTTCAAAAAGGGGCCACGTTACAACGATTAATACCACATCATTATGAAAGCAATTGAGTTAAAGGAAGCTTAACTGCTCCCATCTATCTGGTTTCATCGGCAATTTAAAAAGTCGGTTTCAAATATTCCAAGCGACTTAAATGGGCAACTAAATTTAAAAGAGTTATGAATAGCAACTTACTTATGTTTGAACAGTGTTTCTCGTTGAGTCAGATCTCATATGTTAAAAGAGAATATGCTGGAATGTAAAATGTTTTATTCCTGGACGAAAGCAATAAGTAGTTGCACGACAACAACACTAAAAATTATCAAAGCCGTTTTAATATACAGTTGTCATTAACATCAAGTATACTCTTTAAGTCCACATCATTTCTTACATGTTAATGACTAATAATTGTATATACATGCTCTAGAAAAACAACAACAGTAACATCAGTGGTCGTCAGTGGTCGTTACAAAACTTATAAACAACACAAAAGGTCAGTATGTATTCAATGAATGTGTTTTTACTCGAAATAAATCATGCACTTGTTTTAAGGTGGTACTATTTACAATGTTGGCGTTTCACAGAATACTGATAAAATAAACATTCAATATGTCATAACCGCAGTCTGTTTGATGTACTTACTGATGTTTGACATTAAAACACGTTAACCACCAATCATAAGTGTGTATGTTTCAACCAAATAAACTCGTGAATAATTAAGATGCTGTTTACACATCAATCATTGCACGTCTCCAGTGTTTCCCTGTTCAGATATATTACGATTCCCGGATGGTTCATATATAAGTTATTCCTTTAAATATTGAATTGTGAGCACTTATTTAATTGAAAGGTGTCTAGACCTATCTCTGAAAACCGATGATTCCACCATAAATTGATAAGTTAATTCGATGACAAAAATGGAGCGTGCGAGCGAACAAATCGATTCGTATTTGGAATTCGCTGTTTCGATATGATCACATGCGAGTGTAAAGCAAAGATCAATAAGTACTTGAATGCAAATAAAACATTTCCACAAACAAAGTTCACGATTGCCAATAATGTCCTATTAATACAATCATATTCTGCCCAAGTCTTTCTTCTGAATATTGTTAGTAATTATTAAAAACAACCCATGCCTTATGTCAATTGTTTCAACTGTCACTCGTAGTTGACAAATGAACTCGTAAAGTATATATTCTTTTAGTTCTGCCATTATGTAGGTTTTTAAAACTGGAGGCCTTTCCGCAATATTATTAGGAAATTATCGTTGACGACCAAAAAAGCCAGGATATTCAGCCCATTAAATAAAATAACAGTAGTTTTTAAGGATCACTACTATTTTCACTGTGTCGTTTTCGTGTGATGCATGGTATTGTATTTGCTCTATACCACCAAGCCAATTGTCTATGTTCATACATTAAAACCGTTTGGGCGACGTTTCATAGTCAGCACCAGTGGCAGCTTAGCTAAATAAATATTTGTAACCGATAACTCTCGAGCAACAAGACACATTCTGACATTTTCGTTTAGTTTAAGACAGGAACAAACAACTGTATGCTGCCATTTAAAATCATTAACCGATTATCGAAAAATAAACAGTTTATTTCGTAAACACATGTAGGTTTAATCATTTTGTTTAGAAAATGAGATCTCCGGTGAATAATTTGGGTGGGCGGCAAAATAGACACCTAGCTCGCAATAATGATACAATACTATTTTAGTTTTAAAATGTTAAGGTGCGGCAAATCCGACGAACATAGTAGAACATAGTTTACCTTGCCTCCTCAGTTAACAAAAGATATCGGATGCATTAGATTAAAAGTGAGTGTATTATCGCGTGTAAGATATCCGCTACTAATGGACTCGCATTGTTACATTGTTCCTACACATGCGGGCTAATTGTGGACAATGCATTCATATGTAAAATCTGTTCGATTTTCATATACAGTTAACAAGACAAAATGTCAAAGAAAATAAACGGTAAATATTTTTTGTCGGGAACATATTGTTCATAACAGATCTTAAACGCTTACTTAGTTTATGTTTGATATGTGAAATCATTTACGTCTTTGATGTATGTAACATATTCAACTAAACAATTGATAATAGCAAATAAATTAGAGCTTTTAATGGGCGATATTCTCTACCTACTCTGTAAATCAACATAAATTACTGTCGCAATAAAGTGGCAGAGCGTGCACAAGATAGTTTGATCTTATAAATCGTATTCTGTCATCACGTAATTTAACTAATGTATGCATCATTGAAATTGTCAGAGCATGTTATTTATATTCCGACCACGACAGTGATGTATTTATTTAAGACCTTGACATAGACGTAATATAAAACGTAACATAAAACTGATAATCTTTATGTTTAATGAAATGAAGGAATACATTGACAGTTAAAAATAACTCACGCTCTTTTCAATCGTCAGCTTTTAACAAAAATCATTATTTGCATTTTAAGCATTGGATTACATTGGTCATTGACGTAAGCGTTTCGGTTATTTTATTGTGTTTGATGATTCATTCTAAAGCTCAAACAGTACCGTCGATCTAATGTACAGTTTCAGTTGTAATCGATGTTCACATTATTCAATTTGTATTGTTTTTATTGATTGTGTTGATGTGTTATTAATTAATTTGAATCACCGTTGCCTAAGACTGAATGTGGGAGCCATTTTGTTCAGTCGAAGCCGCGCTATAAGATTATTTTCATGTATGAAAAATCGTCCCATTGACCGATATAAGCATATGTTCCCGCTAGATGCGAATAATGGCCCGCTCGCTACATCAATATGTCACTTTAATATTAACGATATGTAATTATATATATCATCCTAACCCAAAACCTTATATATTCATATTTATACATGTATATACACCAATGTAGATTCTATTTTAAAATAGTCCCTTTTATATAATATACACGACGTTGTAACATAAATCATTAAAGAAGTCAAAAGAGATCCATTCATCGCACATGGCGTACGAAATCCCGTACGAAAATTATGTCAAATATTAAATAATATTTTATAAATAGTATTTTGTATAATACTATCGAATAGTATTAAATTTGAAACTGTAACTAATTGTACGTTTATTATCAACTGTTCACTAACTTACTCAACATACATATTTAGAAACTTGGCATGTTTTCATGTCTTTAAATACATTTTGGCTAAATTATTATTTCTCACTTTAAACACAGCTTTCTTATGAAAATAATGTAAAGATATCAGTAAAAGGTTTAACTAGTTACAGGTAAAACAAGTTGTGTGTTTCCACGTATATATCTTATAAATAGTGTAGTAGGTCGGTTGATTGTTTTCGTTACCTTTTTTAAGATTTCCACTATAAGAATATGCAATTACATACAGTGACCTTCCAAATCTATTTTTACACAGGGTGTAATGGTTACGCTTCATGTCCGCGTAGCCGCATAAACGTACAAGCCGAGTCACAACGAGGCTCTAATTAACTATAAAAGAAGGGTGTGTGCAATGGGAGTCTAGTAGTATTTGTTTGCACCAGTTTGAAAGTAAAATTCTTCGATTGTTTATTAATTATGCATTTCTTTCAATTATCGTTATGCAATATGTACATTAATGTTTAAAACATATTAGATAATGTTTCAACGTAATGAAATAAAGTCATCAAAAACAATCCGCAGTGCCACTGACTCATTTACAAACCAGATTTACGTATACGCTTTACACTGGAGAGACGCAATGACGCATTGATAAATCAGATTTATTTCTAGTCTTACACCAAGAATGCCATTGACTGTCGATGAGTGAACAATATTAAATCATAGCCCTATCAATATAGTTTGCAAGCAATATCTTTATGCAAATTTAAACTATTTTTAACAGTCTGTTGCCTGAGAGATATCCTCAGATAATTAATAACGTACGAAAACACAAACAGTTAGACAACACTTATGTTTGTAAAACAGCAGCATATTATTACACACGTATGCACGTATACATGTATGCATCATTGAAAAATGTTTGTAAAACAGCAGCATATTATTACACACGACAACAAGTGTATAAATGTTCAAAACAAATAAATAAACTAAAGATGTATAATATGTTTATTATTTGCACAATATAAAGTTTTATTTCATATTTTACAATTTGACGGAACATTTTCCAACCTCACACGCATACTACACATAAAGAGAAACAGACATGTTATCATCGATAGAGTTGAGATGTGGAGAGAAATAGCGAAACTAGTCGAGAAGCAATATATTTTAGTTTGTATAAAAATAAATATCGACACATGTTTGACAAAAATAATTTAAAAACAACTAAAACACCACAGTGAATGTGACCAATTATGTTTAATGTTTGCGAATAGTCTGAGAACAATATTTAAGACATTAATACCAAAGTATGGTTTAGTAATATATCAAGTAAGTACTTTAATCGCTAAACATATACAACGACTTGTCAACAATCAGTATTGACAGGATGTAGGGGAGAACCTATTTATATGCATTCAAAGAGCGTGTTAATGAGACGTGAAAACGAATAATCGACGGCATTTTTGTATTAAGATAACATTAGCAATGAATAGCTTGCTTGTTTAAGTTATAGGTGTGCGATTATACACGCCTTATAAAATGGTATTTAACGATAGCATTGACTTATTGATTACCGTTTAGAGGAACGAATTAACATTTGGTGTTTAGAAGTAAATAACGCAATTGAAAATCGAGAATAGTTGCCTATGATGATAGTAAAGCAAGAACAAAAACTATCGATAGACAGTAAGTTAAAAGTTCTACGTGTTAGTTGTTAGTTAAACAATCTCTTGTAACAAACAGAAACACTTCAAACATAAAATAAATGTAAATGTTTCTGGAACAATTTAACGTAATACAGTTAAATGTTAGTGTTGATAGTGTTTGAACATTGCGCTCGATGCTGCTGAAGCTGCTATCTGATAAGAAACGTTGAAGAGTTATATAAACATTGGCAGAGTGATGTTGCTATACAGAAGGATTACTCGGATATATAGTGGTAATGTGTGTTTTATGTTGTATGGTGTCTTTGTAATGGATGTTATTTATGCCACATTATGCTTATTTTCATATAATCACAATACTTTATACATACATTAAATATTTAATAAAACAAATATGTATAAAACTAATTGAGAATCTCTGTCGAATAAACGTTATATGTATAGTCATTTAAATAGTTGTTTCTTTAATCTGTTTAAAGATGATAACGGTGTACAAATACAACTTATGCGGTTACACTCCGAAAATAGAAAAGCTTGTATTGTATTGATGTTAAAATGACGCCTTTAGTGATATGCATATGAATAGATACAATGTGTACAGATATCTGCATTTTATTATTGCAGACTGATATGTATGTCCCCGATAACTCGGTGATACAACATAACGTTCTTATTGTTTCGATATTAAAAAATTCATTAACAATCGGTCGCAACATTGTGTTTGTATTTATAAAATTCAATATAAAACATAAAGTTCCATCATAAGCAACATATGTCATACATTTATTAATACTTAATGGTTTTGGTTTTGAAATGTGATTTGAGCACTGATGGACGCATACATTCAAGACAGGCTTTCAATTAAAATACTAATGCAATAATTAACTATGTTCAACCCATAGGTAGTTGTTTTGGATCGCACGATAACAAAAACATCGGAGGTAATTTTATTGTATCGCACGATAATAAAAACATATTAGGTTCTTTTATCGGGTGGCACTGCACTATATAGCAAATATCGGAGGTACTTTTATTGTATCGCACGATTATAGAAACACCTTAGGTACTTGTATCGGGTCACACGGCACTATAATACAAACATCGGAGGTACTTGTATTGGATAGCACTACTCTATAATACAAACATCGTAGGTACTTGAATTGGATGGCACAGCACTATAATATAAACATCTTAGGTACTTGTATTGGATGACACTGCACATTAATACAAACATCGTAGGTACTTGTGTTCTTATATTGGTTGGCGCTGTACTAAAATAGAAACATTGTATGTACTTGTATTGGATGGCACTGCACTATATATATAAACATTGTATATACTTGTATTGGAATACACTGCACTATACTAGAAGCAGTGTATGTTCTTGTATTGGATGGCACTGTACTCTAATAGAAACATCGTAGGTATATGTATTGGGTGGCACTATAATTTAATAGAAACAGCGAAGGTACTTGTATTGGATGATACTGCACTATAATACAAACATTGTAGGTACCTGTATTGGATGGCACTGCTCTATAATGCAAACAGCGTAGGTATTTTTATTGGATGTCACTGCACTATAATACAAACATCGTACGTACTTGTTTTGTATTGCACGATAAAATAAGCAATTTATGTACTTGTATTGGAATGCACTGCACTATAATAGAAGCATTGTATCTACTTGTTTTGGATGGCACTGCACTGCAATAGGAACATCGTAGGTACTTGTATTGGATGGCACTGCACTATAATATAAACATCGTAGGTACTTGTATTGGATGACACTGCTCTATAATAGAAACATTGTATGCACTTATATTGGAATGCACGGCACTATACAAAAAAACATGGTAGATACTTGTATTGGATGGCACTGTACTATAATAGAAACATCATTGGTATTTGTATTGGATGACACGGCACTATAATACAAAAATCGTAAGTACTTGTATTGAATGGCACTGCAATATAATAGAAACAATGTAGGTATTTGTCTTGGAAGACACTGCACTGTGATAGAAACATTGTATGTACTGGTATTGGATGACTCTACAACATAATAGACGCACTTTAGGTACTTAGATCGGATGGTACTGCACAATAATAGAAACATCGTAGGTACTTGTATTGGATTCACTGCACTATAATAGAAACAGTGTAGGCACTTGTATTGGATGACGCTGCACTATATTTAAAACATCGTATGTACTTATATTGGAATGCACTGCACTATAATACCAACATCATATGTACTTGTATTGTATCGCACAAAAATAGAAACATCGGATTTACTTGTATTGGATGGCACTATAATACAACCATCGTAGGCACATGTATTGTATCGCTCTTTAATACAAACATCGGAGGTACTTGTATTGGATGGCATGATAATAGAAACATCGGTGGTACTTGTATTGATTGTCTCTGAATTATAAAGCCAACATTGAAGGTACTTGTATTGGATGTCACTGCATTGTAATACAAACATCGTAGGTCTTGTACTTTATAGCACTATAATACAAACATTGGAGGTACTTGTATTGGATGGCACGATGATATAAACATTGGAGGTATTTGTATTGAATGCATTATAATTCAAACATCGGAGATACTTGTATAAGATTGCACTGCACAACACTACAAACATCGGAGGTACTTGTTTTAGATCGCAGGACAATACAAAGATCGGTGACTTGCATACCGGATACAACAGTAAACAAGATAACTTAATAATTATGAGCATGTTGTTTTTTTATTGCTCCACTCTTGTATTTTCGTTTTCCGATTTTCAATTGTACAAATTATATCGATACAAATTACAATGAAAACAAACTAAGTTTGAAAACAACTAATAATTAAATNATCATCATCATCATCTTCATCATCATCATCATCATCATCATCATCATCAGCAGCAGCAGCAGCAGCAGCAGCAGAAGCAGCAGCAGCATTATCATCATCATCATCATCATCATCATCATTATCATCATCATCATCATCATCATCATGATCGTAATCATAATCATCGTAATCTAAATCATCATCATCATCATCATTATAATTATCGTAATTGTCATCATCGTTATCATCACGAAGACAACCACCACCACCTTAACCATAACTACATAAATCTCACAACCATCATCATGATCAGCATCCCCATTTTTAATTTTTGGAGTATAATTATGATTAGTAGTAGTGTTGTTGTTTTTATTTATTGTCAGTACCGTGATACTATGCTGGCCTTTTTTGATATCAAATTTAGTAACGTAAAACGGTCAACAAGGCATTATATATTATAGTGCTAGTCATAGTTAATAAGCCATACACAAACTTATTTTTTTTTTCAGTCAAATATACCGTATTTCCCGTATTAGAAAATCTAATTGTATGCATGATATATCAGAAAAAAATCATACATAATTTAATGGCTAATGATTGAAAAACGTTGATTATGTTTCTTGCAAGAACCAATGATGCGCTTGGAGCAGTTCATTGTTTGCCTTCAAGCCAATACTCATGCTGGGGCACTTTGTACGCTCTCAACATATTCGCTTTCACCTGGTCAAATACAACATGCTATCATCCTCACACGTTAAATCGTGCAAGTGTTCAGGATTTAAAATGTGTGTTAGTGACAATTTTATTGAGTCCGCTTTAGATATAAACATTGGAACGGTTACGTGCAGTAAGTTATTGCTTGTATATGATGGTAAATCTATGTTTAACATAGTATCGTTAAATCAATGGAGACGCCCAACATTATGTTATACACCATTAAATTAAAAACAAGAAGGATATTGAGTATAAAGAAATGGTAAAATTATTTGGTCAGGTATTTCTCTTTTTAAGGAATTTATTGTATTGTGTTATTATATTATGTAATAATAATCTTAAAATGTACTTATCTCGAATGGTTACTCAAAACATGTCTTCAACTTCAGACGACACATAATACAGTAAAGTTCATTTTTAATTTTAAAGTTAGAGAAGCATTTCTTCGAGAAT
Organism: Dreissena rostriformis; assembly: GCA_007657795.1. Taxonomy (NCBI): domain Eukaryota; kingdom Metazoa; phylum Mollusca; class Bivalvia; order Myida; family Dreissenidae; genus Dreissena; species Dreissena rostriformis. The sequence continues at coordinate 133,778 of VMBQ01000763.1, read as the reverse complement.
CTTTTTATTTAGCAACCAAATATTGTTTTTGGATTTGTAAGGACATGCGTTATCAGATTGAATTGCATTGATAGATATTGAAATAGACGTATTTACTCTATAAACCATCCAACTGAAAGATGATTTGTTGCCGTCAGACTATTACAATATGCAAAACTAACGCCTTAATCGGATCATTATTGTTTTATTGTTTATATATACATAATAACAACAATAAGCATGTGTATCAATCTTTGATCAAAATTGTTTTAATTTCTTTTTTCAGTATGTTATATTTGCAAAACTAGCATACTATTTGCTGTGAGTAATACATTTGTTGAATCCCCATTATATTCCATAGTTATTATTATATTGAGTGTTTGTTAAAAATCGAAAAAGGTTTATTGTATTATTATATTGTGAAAGAAGTGGTACATAAACAAAGCGAAATACGAAATTGATAACTATGAACTATTTTTAAAGCAATGTTGATGACACTGCACATGATAAAAGTTTATTAAAGATGAAACCATTTTGTTTTAATTTGAAACGATTCTATTTCAGTTCCAGATTCGTGCAGCCGATGTGAATAGTACGAAATGAATAATGAAATACACAATGCGACAAATCCATCAGCGATCAATACATCGAAGTTTGTCAATGCAAACACCTCAAAAGTTCTAAATTTGCTGAATTATCGGAATTCTACAAAAATGCGGAAAACGTGATTACATTGTCACTGAGTGTGTGTGGCATCATCGCGAACATATGCTCCATCCTTGCAACGGCACATGTCCCACGAGACAAATGGACCACTTACAACAAACTTATAATTAATTTGGCTGTGTCTGATATTCTGGTAGCCATTAATGTTTGCATTCTTCACATATCAGTTACACTCATGGACTATAACGTTTGTTTGATAATGCTAGCAACCGTGTTATTAAATATGGGCTTGGCATCAACACTTTTCAATCTTGTGCTGATGGCGGTGAATCACTTTTTAGCAATAATGTACGCATTGCACTACGGACGTCTTATGCCCAACCTTCGTAGCAATATCGCTATTGTGGTTGTGTGGATTGTGAGCATTTTTATCTCTGTATTTCGAATATTTTTCGCATTAGCAGACAAAACGGCAGTCAAAAATTCCTGGTCAGATGTGTGCAAACATATCCATACGAACAAAATGTTCAAAGACGAGTTTGCCATTGTGATATTTATATTTGTGGTACTGTTCGGCTGCTTATGATCTACACTAGAATTTGCCTGCAAGTGCGACGCCTTGTAAGAAAGGATAGACTACAACAACGAACTGAATTACATTCATACAGAGCCATGAAAACTACATTTTTTGATAATTGGGACCTTCGCATTGTGCTTGTGTCCGTTAGGGACAACAATATTTGGATGTATTTCGCCGACAAAGAAACATTAAGAAAAATTTCATTGACGACATTACTTTTAACAAGTTTCTAGTTGAGTTAATGATGACTACATAACTATATTATTACATAATCAGAATACACTATCTTGAGGGTTCGGGTTTAAACACCATTAAAAATAATATCCACATTATCTCAAGTGTAATTAACATTTTATTTCCAAAGGAAACTGAGTAACATACAATATGCGCAACTACTGTAACGAACATTTAATAATAACGACTATATGCAACTAACTTTACATTGTCAGTATGCATATCATGAATTAATCAATTCCTTTCATTGCAGTATCCCTGCTATCTTTGTATCATATATGTGCCTTTATTACGTGAACGTTCTATTTTGCTTTCTTTTTATTCGTATTTTTTTCATAAGTTAAATAACTACTTCTTACATAAACTGGTATTTTAGAATATATTATTTAGTATATTAGAGAAACCATTGAAAATATACGTCATCTCTAAATTAAAAAAGCTTTAAAAACAAAAATATTTTGTACACTTTTGTCATTGTCAGTCTATAACAGGTCAATAAACTTGATCATGTTTGTGTTCGTCCAATAATATATATATTTATTTTCTGTTTTGAAACGGTATCTTTTCTGGCTTGTGCCATCTTCCTGCTTCTACTACAAGTCTTCGGGCAGATACTCTATAACGAGTTAACGCAATTCTAAATGTTGATATATTTACTTCATTTTAATATGGTTGGAACTTAAAGCGACTGTTAAGGCTATAACATCTACATCTGTTTATATATACCATGGTTATATACCATTATCATGTTATAACAAATCATAAACGATTTGTATCACATGCTATACCTTGTTTTAAATGTAATACAGACATTACGTATTTTTTTATATTACACATGCGTACAACATTTTTAAGCGTTTTCATTGGCTACAGAATCATTAACTAACCAATCGCATGGCTTTATTTCGGTAAAATGACGTCGTCAGCATGATATGATGTCACGATAGTAAACAACTTTTAGATCTATCAGCATTTGTTTGGTCAATTAAGATGTGTTTTATTTAGTTTAAAAGCATGTGATAAAAAAGATCTGACACTCGTTGTCATATCATACCATATCATACCATATTTTATTAAACTCGTCCAGGAAATTCGTTAGTAAGCTCGCCAAAGGCTCGCTTAGTTACAAAATTCCTGAACTCGTTCAATAAAATATGGTATGATATGAAAACTCATGTCAGATCTTATATGTATGTTCCACATGGTCATTCTAAAACAAGTGTCAAGTGAACGTTCTATTCGTGTTATATGGACGCATAAAATGTAATCGTCAGTTCATATCATTGGAAAATATCCTATAGTACTTGTTTAATACTTGATGTCTTATATATTGTTTTATTTTATTGAAAACTGTTATTTTATGTTGATATCTTATACCAAAAATTATGTTATTCACAGCTGTGCTTTGAAGTTAATCCCATATATATTGTACTCGCAAACTGAAATCGAACCGATGGGTATGTTTTCCCTCGAGTAATTTAAGTGTGTAGGAGTATGGACTTCAAATTAATTAATCATGTCAGAATTAGAGCGTTTAATTTGGACTGTTTTTGTAATAACATCGGATGGTAAGAAATTTATGTGAGTTGAGAATGTGACTTAATTTTATCTTGCTGCATTAACAACCTATTTTATATTACAGTCAATGCCTTTTAACTTCTTGTAAACTTTCGATCGAACTTTTATAATGATATATGTTAAGTGCTTCTAAATTACCACCCCTGATCTTTTGCTTTATGGTATTTGATAATATTAATGAATAGCGAGACGATTACAAATAATAAAAAAAAACGGCTTTTCCTTATATGTCACATACACAGCATGATGATTTATTGCAAAAATGCACACATAGGAAACTGCAGCAAAGCAAACAAAATAAAACTAATAAAGACGCAGCGAATTTCAAATTCAAGCTGCTATAGAACTGTACATGTCAACATTATAACAATAAACAGTTTCATGTGACGGATGTTCTCTCCAAAAAAGTGTTGAAATTGTTTTGTAATAAAGAAATACTATCTTCAATACGAGCAATTTTGTAAATATCGAGTGATATATACCAGCGCAGATATAATTTGTTAAAGTAGCTAAACAAAATTATGGAAGTTTCGTTCTCTGGTGGCGAAATTAAAGTTAATATAAATATGTGTTTCACAGTTCTTTAATAAGTTATGAAGAAAAACCTTTTAAAAAGTTAAATATAACAATAACACTTAAAACTCGAACGGAGGGCGATGTATGAACGTCTGATTCAAGACACATATATATATGTTTTTATATTATATTAATATTACTAATATTACAAATATTACTATGGTAATTCTTCGTTGTCTCTTATATCAGACTAGCTGCTGTTAGTTACAGGCATAATCATGCGCACTTTGTAATGTCGACCAGCTCTACAAGGAAACGTGTGAGTTTGAACTTATTTACCGACCGCAATTATATGAATACAATATTTTAGATAAGACGTAAACCAACACAAGAAACAAANGAGAGCGAGAGCGAGAGCGAGAGCGAGAGCGAGAGCGAGAGCGAGAGCGAGAGCGAGAGCGAGAGCGAGAGAGAGAGAGGGAGAGAGAGATAACCGCTGGCAAACTAACTTTGTTTTCAAATTCTGGAGTATTTGCAAACACTAATATTGTAATAAAAACTCATAATTCTCTTGTACATTAATCAAAGATAGATATTGGATAGTAAAATGAGTAGATTGAGACAATCAGAAAGAGTGATTTCGCTATTGGCATTTTAGTAGGTTGAAACATACGTATATCTTAAATAATTATAAATTTGATGCGTCGCTGTGTGTTCTAGCCCACGAGTTTGTTTTGAGACGTTTATTGACTGCGTGTATTGACTGTTATTTTGACAGCATACATGAAAATGTTTGGTACATGGTTTTATGGTTTTATTCAGAATACATTTGGCTTTAAGCCCATGAGTATGCATACTTATATTACACAATGTAATCAACAGTTGTCAATGACATACAGGCATATTACTATACTATTTTTGGCAATTTAAATTTACAATTTATAACGAAAGAATTGGTAACTCTAAAGACATACATATTCAAAATAAAAAGCTATTTTTTAACATATATTAAGGTAAGTATATAATATGCATATTGTAGAGTCGTAACTTATTCAAAACAAACTTATATGTTCTAACAATGTGTATACATAAAGCTTGGTTTGCTATGATTACAAATAGACAGTAATATATGTAGATAAACTATTGATAATGTAATTCAGTTCTAAATTTAGATGCTTTTAAAATAAATGTTGCAAGATTTGTTATTGTTTAAGAGTTGTCAGTTTGTAAAAGTTCGATAAATTGTATCATATTTTTGCGATTTCAATAATATCTATGTATATATTTTTTCTGAGACTATTTAAATTTATTTATGTTTCGTCTGCCTTGCTCAGTTGGTAGAGCTATTGACTACAAACCTCCGGATTCGATTGGTCAGGAAATATTTATTTGGTCATACACCTCTAGTTCCGATTCAACATAGGGCAGGTGTGAGTTATGTGTATGTGCCCTTAACCAGGTAAAGGAAAAAAAGAGAGTGGGTAAACAGACCGCCGTGATATGGCTGAAATATTGTTGAAAACGGCGTAAAGTGCAAACAAACAAACAAACTTCCTTTCATACTAAAACTGTATTGAAGCAGGACATTTATAAGCATGATTTTGTATTTCAAAAACAAAGAAACAAACTGCATTGAATGATATTAAGAACAAATTGATCTTATTGATACAAACTTTAATAATTTAAATGTTTCATTTTCTATAAAATATTTTTGATTTTGTGTTTATTAATATTAATACGTTATTTTTTAATTACATTATACTGTTTCCATGTGTAAGCGTTTCTACTGTAAGCAAAGCCGATGTCTTTAAATGTTCTAAATTACTTTTCTTTGTTTTCTTATAGATCGCATAGTATGAGGTGGTGCCATATATGTTAACATTGAACAGAAAACCGCATCCAAATCGTACATGGGAACCTTCCATGTAACCAAGATATATAAACCCCGACCTCGAGCCAGGGACCTCCTTCCCTGTTTCAAGGCACACGTTGTTTCGCTAAACAAGCTTGCAAAGCTTCGTCGGAACCATCGGGATACATTCCTTTGTCACTTACATTATAGAACTTAATGGAAAAATTCCGTTTTCGTCATAAGCAATGAGCCAACTAATAACTAATGAAATTACTCTTCACGCATATATATGCTTTGAATGAAGTATGTGAAAACACTTCTGAAAACCGCTTTTTTATTGCATTTATATTGGACAAAGGCATCCATAAACTAAACACTTTATTGTTTGTGCGCATTTACATTATCAATCAGGTCTTTACAACAGTTCTTCTGTAACAGGCTTATTATTTTTCTTTCTCTAACCACATTTTAACCCAGGTTAAACTACACTAGTAGTATAATTAAACATAAAACAAATGCCATTATCCGCAGTTCATTTGGAAGTACAAGTCAACTACTAGACACTAGAACACACACCCACAGACTAAATGTTTTAACTGACTGATTGGATAATAGAAGAGACTAAATATTAAAATACACTAATAGACCAGGATGGTTTTAATTGACTTTTTAGAATAATAAAACTGACTTAATATTAGAATTTGAACCACTAAAATAAAATAGGTCTTACTGACTTTTTCTCGTTAGCGTGGGCAGGAGCTGCCTTTAGTGTTCGTTAGGAAAAGCAAAATAGCATAACACTCACAGGCTTATATACCATTGCACATTAAAGGCCCTGTCTTAACTTGAAACACGAAGTTACAATAATTAGTTGTTTTACACACTAGATTTAAAAAATAATCAGAAGTATATGTATGGGCCTCTCATTTATATAACTAAAACTACCATGGAATCAGTGAGATATAAATGGTCACGAAATTAAGTAGACTAGCAAAGACTGGTTACAGGATGACATTACAAAAGAATAAGTTAAATAAGACTGGAGACTTAATTGCAAAAATAGACTTCGTAATGTAAAATGATCATTCCTGCTACACTTCTCCTTCAAAGATAAGCAACACTGCGGTCTATGCATTCGTCATTGCGGTCTATGCATTCGTCATTGCGGTACTAGATGACAAAGCCTCACTAGTGAATGAGTACATGGTTAATCGAGCTAGTTTGGAACTATAAAACTTTATAAATTTTGGATTCAGAAGTCCGTAAACCATTGGGTTTATGGCAGAATTAAAAAAGTAAGAGCGCACACCGATCTCATATCCAACTAAGGAACCACCACTTAAAGAAGCCCTTAAGTCCTTAAACGCATCAACTATGACTAAAATGAGATAGGGTAAGAAGCTGATAATAAATATCGATGCAACCACTAGCATGATCATGGTGTACTTGATAGATTTGTTGTTTAGTTTGTCTTTGTTAGGATGATCTCCATTTATATCCGCTGCCTTTCTTTCTGCGCCACTACATTTTGCGCGCAGCTGCATAGCATTGGTCTTTCTACCACACGATGCACGACACTGTTCATCGTTATCAACTCCGTTGCTTTCTTCATCAGTTTTAGTTGAATCTAAATCCGAACGCACGTGCTTGGTTCGCCTAACCTGCGACATTGGTCTTGTCTGTATAAGTTTCATTTTATGTTTATATATAGACCTGCCAACGAGCGAATACATCACAACAAGTGTTCCGGTACCAAATATGAACGTTATTAGGTAGACGAAATTGAAACCCCAAATATAGCTTTTAAATTTACTTTCATTTGTTGTTGTACAATCATACCCTTTCACGATGCGACCATTTTGCGCGTTCAAATCAACTTCGACCGATTTATAAAAGATTAACGCCGGCCAAGAATAAATCAAACCAAGCAAAAACGAAATTCCACAGAGCAACTTGCATTTCAGTAAGTCAAGTTGCTTCTTTAATGGCCGACATATTCGTCTAAAGCGGTCTACAGATATCGCCAGAAGTGTAAATGCACTCCCTATAGCTGCAACGTGATTTACAAAACGCAGGAACTTGCAAAGATGTCCGTTAGTAAAGGTATAGTAAAACCTCTGGTCCACTATTTCAATCGGCATCGATACCGCACAGCTCACCAAGTCAAATAACGCAACGGTGCAAATAAACACTGCATGGCTGGACCGCCTTGTCTGCTGTCCATAGTAATGGCAGACGAGAATGTTGCCTATAAGACCGAAGAACATCAACACACCAAGGTAGACAACGACTGGCGTCATCAATGACGCTACTTCTGAATTTAAATGTTCAAGCAAATCGGAATCGCTGATGTTTGCTTCGGTATCCATGTTTTCTCCAGTTAATTTCAACGGCATACAACTCTCTACGTTTACCTGAAATGTCAATGTGTAATGCTTTGGTCTTCACTAAAATATACTCAGCAAATTCCTTGCTTTGTATCAACACGAAAATAAACAAAATTAAAACAACTTCATAGCATTTTCATTCAGTAATAATTGGAGTGGTAGAATAAAGATAACGGTCGCTACACGGGGTATTTCCTTCTTAGTTCCCCATTAATGATATATATAGAGGAGCTATAAAATTAAAAGCATTACACAAATATAATTTTATATCATTGAAATGCTTTTAAAGTACTGCTTAACCAAGCAGATATAGACTGCAAACAAGACTGAACGGGTGATTTCGTTGTGAAGAGAACACATATTTGTAGTAATGTTGGACTGTCGGGTTTTGCGAGATAAAACCTTGTGGTTTTGTATAATCTTCAAAAGATGCACAATAATAAGATCATTATTAACCCTTTGCATGCTGGGATATTTGTCGTCTGCTAACATGTCGTCTGCTGAATTTCTAAAATTAGCATTTTCATCGATTTTTTTACAAAGAATACTATCAGAATAGCAAACAGTTTGGATCCTGATGAGACGCCACGTTGTGTGGCGTCTCATCTGGATCCNTAGTGTGCATTTGAAAACAACATGTTAATTTGCATCTATTAAATCGTCAGTTCATACTCACTTTTTCCAATTAAATCTTTCAAACACAATATCGTCCGTGTCCTGGACTGTGTACAGTGAATTTTCTTTACGTTTCAATCATCACAACATTATTGTATTACGTAATAAATACATTCGGAATTACGAGTTTATAATACTTTCTTCTAGTTTTCTTTAGAACTGCGAACGTTATATTCTGTTAAATATTCCCTCTAAAAGATACATCCAAGAATCAAATATAATATGAATGTACACACACCATTCGTCGAATGGGAAGCATCAAATCGGTTATAGGAGAGCAACCGAACATGACCAAGCATGTATAAGCAACTTCCTTTACCAAAGTTAATATTAAAATCCAATGGTGTAGCCAGCGTATTTGTATATAATTTTGTCAAAACAAGTAGGAAGATAGTGACAATGGTCGTGTGTCGTACTATGATTGGCATGGTAATAATGTAACAGTTCGCTGCAAATTATGTTGCCTTTTGTTTTTACATTTCTATTTACAGCGGAATTTTAACTGAAATAATTCTCCGAAAATAAGTATTCTGTTTATTACGCATTATTTTGTTTCTCCAATAACTAATCACATACATAACGATTGCTCGTGGAATGATGATTTTACATCCCCTTTGAGTCGTACAATGTACAACCGAAAATGCTCCAGGCGTAAAAAGAATATCTAAATTTTAAAATGCTGTCATTATGGATTAAAATGGTCTACCTTCAGAATTTGCATTCTTTTTTCTCATTCCGAATTGTTGTTGTTTACGTTTTTGTCATGAACTGTGTTCCTCAATTGATTTCGCAGGCTGGTCTGGAGCTATTCTAGTCGCATATGGCATTGAAACGAGTTTCGCATGACGTGAGTAAATTACAATCTGTGTATATATATATATATATATATATTATATATTTATATCCAGAAAGTGAATGAAATAAAGAATCAATCAATATTTTTTTAAATAGTATGTAATAGTTATGTGTGTATTATTATGGTTATGTTATGAACACAAATACTCTCATTATTATCTTTGTGTACACTACTAAGGCAACGATGTGCCATGATACGCCATAGACGGATGTTTGTACTGTCGAGTGTTCACATGAAAAACAATATTTCAAAATAAACGTTTTGGGTGTTGGCGATGTTTTTTAATTATCATTTCTTCTATACGTTCCCTGTTTTGTTTACTTGTTGTCAATATTCACGTTTTATTATCTTCCTCAATGTTTTGTTCTTATTGAGAAGCACGTCACACCAAAACATGTCTTATTTATTTCCTTGTAGCATGTTTGTTGATTTGAATTGTTTGTTTTTAAGTTAATTTTAGTGTACGTGTTTACATCTTAACGGTGATGTCGAAAGAACATTTAACCTTGGTGCTGTGCATTTATGGGGAACCAAAGTTGTGGTAAACATATTTATTAATTGGACTCCGTGCACTTTCTGTATAAAACGGCGTTAGTTAAACCAATCGGACTAGTGAGCGCGTAATTCGAATAAAAAAAAACACACGAGGGCGGCCATTGAAATAAGTTTACTTGAAAATCTGGAATTACAAATTATTGCGAATTTGAGACGTGTATTCTACTTTGTTTTGTACTTTAGGTGGCAACAAGCAATGAGTATTGTTTACGCAAATCATCCATACTGTATACGAGTATATAAGTATTGGCCACAAGCCTTTAATAAAAGACTGGCCGGTGTTTACAATAAAGTTTTTCGATACAATTGTTCGTGTTAATAATTCCTTTTTTCCATATGTTCATTCCTTTTTATTCTGAACGTTTATCATAAGCAGGTGTTTGTTATGGGAGAAAATAATAAGATATTGAAGGTCGAACACACTGACCATTAACGCGATCAGTCAATCATTATACAATAAAGAAACAGTAAACTCCACATTTGGAATTGTAGTTACAAACGTAAAGGCTAGGAAGGCAAACTGTGTCAACATTGGTGCTTGTTTTCAACCAAAGGCTTGAGTAACTGCAATTAAGTGTATGCCAGTACACGATATATTAATTTTACCTGTTGAAGCGTTAAATAACATTTACATTTCATATAATTGCATTACATACGCACTCACAATTTGAGCCGCGTCATGCGAAAAAGGGTTTTAAGTCATAAGCGGCCAACGTATTCCCAGCCCTGTCCGCTAATGAGACCACGAAACCTTGCCTGACTTCATAGCAGACAGCGTTGCTCCTGACCAGACTACGCCGCATAAGACATAAGGCCCATTTTCGCATGACACGGCTTGTTTTACCCACACTTGAATTGTATGCACGTAAAGGCCCTTCTAACACGGTGTTCACATTTTAAAATAAAGTATCGATTACTTTATCTACGTAGTTCGTCAAAATATGGAGAATTAACAAATATAATATATTGAAATTAAGCCTAGAAAATGTATTCGAATTGATCCACGATTTGATGAATGATGATTTAATGAACAATATCACTCTATAATACAAAGTGACAATGTCGAGTCTTTACACAAATGTTCTAGTCGCCACAAGCATGTTGTGTTTTTTTCTAAATGTATGGATGGGATAAATTTGATAGCAGAAAAAAAAACGTACGTTATGTGTAATGTGAGACTAGTGTACACATGTGTTGCACAGGCGGTTGTTTTCAACTACATTGCTGCTTTCACGAACAAACAGTGTGTACTCATCTTATTTCACACACATGCTTTTTATCAAATATTAAAACCACTATGTTTTTTCGATAATATTTTACTCAGAAGAGAATACTATGCAAATACTATGCAAATTTCACGTGCAGCCCGAGTAAACCACGCCGGCACTTAATACAAAAGTGTCAAGGCATGGATGAATGATTTAACTGTGCAAGTGCCTTCGAATGTACACTGTTTCCTATACGCACTCTCAGGACAAGCTCTTAAAGCAATATACAAGCTGAAATCAAATTTAGTTAAATACGCAGATAGATCAGTTAATCATAGACTCGAGCTTTTTAATAAACTTACTGAACCTATTTTAAGCAATGGTTGTGATGTATGGAGGTTAAATACTAGTGTTCACATTGAAAGAATGCATATACGATACTGTAAACAAGTGTTTGGATGCAAACACAAAGTAATTTCGTTTACAGGGAACTGGTAAGTGTACCGTTAAAGAAAATAAAAACTGTTTGTGATATCAAATTAAATGATCATGATATATACCCAGAAACAAATCTTGGGTTAAATCTCTCAAGCAGTTATAAGACAGATTAGGATTTAGCGAAGTATGTTTTTTTAAGGGGTAGGAGTTATTTATATATTTTGATCCATAGCTAAACAACGAATATCTGATATGTGTATTCAAAACTGGTCAAGTGAAATGCAAAACACGACCAGAGTTAGAAATTATAGCCTTTACAGTCGCTTTAAGTTCCAACCATATTTAAATGTAGAAAATGTATCAACATTTAGAATTGCGTTAGAGTATCTGCCCACAGACTTGAAGTGGAAGCAGGGAGATGACACAAGCCAGAAAAGATACCGTTTCAAAACAGAAAATGCAAACATTGGAGCGTTCTTAAGGACAAAATTCATCTTTCACTTGAATGTTTAATCAATTACGTATGCAGTATATAACTAGATATTACTGGAGAACACAAACATGATCAAGTTTATTGACTTTTTACAGACTGACAATGAAAAAAGTGCACGAAATCTATCTATTTTTGTTTGTAAAGCTTTTAAATTTAGAGCTGACATGTATTATCAATAGTTTCTCTCCGTGTACTTTCATTTATTTGTCTACTTAATAAAAACATACAAAATACGGTAATGTGTATCACACAGTTGTGATACTATTACAACTTTCGATACAGATTTTGATCTTGTAGCTGTTAACCACATGTGTACGTCATTGGCCATCCGTGAATATATTGTGTTGTAATATGTGTGTACGCATGGGCTTAAAGTCTAATGTATGTTGAAATAAACTTAACTAAACTATATAAGTATTTTTTTTCGTAATCGCAGCGTATATTATATATACCAATTTTACAGTTATATAATTGTCCAATTATGTATTGAAATTACCAATGCAACATTGTGTGTTTTGGATTCAAAAGCATTAAAACGCCGTTGAAGTACACTTATCTACAGCACCAATATCAGATACAATTGTTTTACTGACAAATACCGCTGTACAAAAAAAAACAGATCTTTATAACAGCCTAACTCCTATTCGAAACATTCTTTCTTTAAAATCATAATATTTTAAGGCATACGTTTAAATATAATGTTAATTTTACAAATCAGTAAAACAATCTGTTACGTTTACAGTGTGACCTATTTAATAACGTCAACTCTGTATAGGAGCCAATATCAACATTCAATACGTCACTGTTTCATTTTATAATGAATGTGCATCGCTCTTGGACAACGGGGCTTAATGCATGTGCGTAAAGAGTCGTCCCAGATTAACCGGTGCAGTCCGCACAGGCTAATCAGGGACAACACTTTTTGCTTTTACGGTATTTTCGGTTAAAGGAAGTCTCTCTTTTGCGAAAATCCAGGCGTAAAGTGTAGTCCCTGATAAGCCTGTGTGGACATCACATGCTAATATGGCAAGACACTTTACGCACATGCATTAAGCCCCGTTTTCCCAGAGCTCGACTTCTATAATATGCATTATAAGCTCGTTGGTTACAGTCTGATTGCCCAGCTTTCACCTGACACTGATGTTATTTTTATACAAAAAACGGTGGATATATAGTATCTAAGTGCGTTTAGATTAGTGAATCATAAACGCATTCCATGTCGTCCTATGCCGCGCCCGAACTTGTTGATACACTTCCGCCAGTCATCTGGTATTGAAAACATCGACACAGTTTTGAGCTATAGAAAAGTCTGAACTTCGGGTTAAAAAATCCATAGACCAGCGGGTTTATCGCGGAATTGAGAAAATATGATCTCACACCGAACTGAAAGGCCACCTGACTTCCGGTGGTGTTGTGAAACGTCCAGAATTCATCTAGAATAATTAATACTAAATGTGGCAAAAAGCTGATTATGAATATTGCCGTTATTACTAGCATGATCATAGTGTACTTCGTTGATTTTATCTCGATTGTTTTTCTCGTTCTTTTGTTGCTGTCTTCTGATTGTTGTTTATTTACATCCTTGTTATATTCAACATTCTTTATCACATCCCCTGGATCATTTGCTTGATCGACTTTGTTGCTTTCGGATGGGACCAAATCCGCTCCTCGTCCGTTGGTACTTTGGTCATCCATCTGTGTCTGTGATGTGTCACTGTCAATGTACTTTAAACCGCGCGCATCAGAAATAGGTCTTGAATAGAGCTGGCTCTTTCTCTTATGTCGTAAAATAGACCTTCCCACGAATGTGTACATAACACACAGGATGGTCGTACCACCAAGAAAGGTTACTAAATACACTCCATTGAAAATCCAGAGGAAGGTTTTGTAGTCGCTATCCTTAGTTGTTGTGCAGTCATATCCGGTTATGTTTGTTCCGGTGGACGCTGTCAGATTCGTGTGTACAGAGGTATAAAACACTAAAGCCGGCCATGAGTATATAAGAGCCACGACTACTGATACACCACACATGATCTTGGACTTTTTAAGATTGAGCTGTTTCTTAAAAGGTCGACATACTCGCCTGAAACGATCAACAGAGATCACCAGAAGTGTAAATGCGCTTCCCGTTGTAACCATGTAGTTGATAAAGCGTAGAAATTTACACAATCCACCGTTTCTGAAAGTGTAGAAAAACGTGATGTCCACGATCTCAATCGGAATGGACACGCAACAACTTATCAAGTCAAACACGGCAACAGTGCAAATAAACACGGCGTGACTTGAGCGTCCTGTCTTACACCCGTAGTAATAGCAGACGAGAATGTTGCCTAGGAGACCAAAGAACATCAACACACCGAGATACACGATCACTGGCGTCATTAATGACGTCATTTTCGAGTTAAGCTTGTCGAGTAAGTCTTCGTCGCTGCTATTTTCTCCGACTGCCATTTTCGTCGAGCTTAGATCGTTTGTTTACATCGGGGGTAAATATTTAACCTGCATGAAAATCGCATAGTTATATAATAAACGTCGCAATGAGATTCTAATGTTAAACTAGTAATTAATTATATGTTTTGTGTTCATTTACAAGTAACTTGTACTTACACTACTTTTACTACTCCTTATGCTGCTACTTTATTACTGTAAGCACCATAATAAAATAGAAACTAATAAAAAAAAGTAAATACTAACAATCAAATTTAACAATTAATATCCACAAAACTGAAAAATCCATACCTTATGATATCGATCAAAAGATGGTACGTGTCCAAGGAGAAAATTCGGTATACACAAAAATATGTATTTACTTTATTTAACAAAATACTTTTCTTTAAATTATGCTATCACGTTTTGTCCATTCAAAAGGCAAACATAAATATTCAATCAAAATGAAATGCTATTTTAATATGAAAAGATTTTGTCAAATTCAGTTTTATGTTTACAAACGATTCTTTCAATTCATCGATACACGTCTCGCAAATCAACCGCTTTGGTTTATTTCAATTTGTGAAAAGGATTGGTTGTTAACTTCAAGGTTTCTCAACGATCTTTTCCGCCGTCGGTGACAATATAATTAGTTTATATGTTTCATTTGGAGGTAGGGTAATACAAATGCTTACCAATGATTAATGTAAGGTCTAGCGGAATAAGACATAATACAAATATTGTTTCACTCGCAAAATCGATCGATACAAGCAAATAGAGCATTTGATAATTGAAGCTACCGGGCTCTATACCATCCTTGTGGTAATATTTGATTGAAGTATTTAAGGGCATCCTTTGTTGGTACACTTAAAAAGGACGAAATTTGTAACACGAGTAGAGAAGTGTATCATTATTGGTATAATGCAACCTTCAATACGATTATTATCAATAATTGATTACTCTCGTGCTGAGACGCGTGCTGTCCATTATCCATTATCTGATCTATCGATAGTGCGATACGACGTTTTGAATTGATTTTATTTGCTTCTGAATTTCACGTTAATTAAGTTTAATTAAAAATAAATCGTCCGAGCTAGGACCGAAATGTGCGCACGTTTAAATGTATCATTAAGTTGAAAGAAATATTTTATTTCAATCTACATTATATTTCCTTTACTGTTAATGTGTTATAGTTGATTTTTCTGATTTATATTATGCCTTAAACTATGCTTCTTAGACTAAGTGATTACGTTTAAGTTATATTACCAATACACAACATGACATGAGAAAGTTTGCATTTTTTCGAAGATTTGTTTCACAGAATATGCTTTAATGTTTTATATAGCTAATTTGTAAAAAAAAGTATACAAAAACGATGTTTCTTAAATTAACTGGTATTTAAATAATTTTAAAATGTATATCATGGTAAATTTACATTTCCCTGACGTTGGCTTCAATATGAATCCGTTATTAAAAAGGAAGCCGAACATATAAACAACGTTATCGTTCACTGCTGTATACATACTCGGGTGTCGTTTGTTCGTATTATTCAGCCGCGTCGTGCGAACATGGGTATTATTTCATATGCGACCAAGATAGCCCCAGACCAGCCGCACAGTCTGGTCAGGAGCTCACCTGTCCGCTAATGAGGCCATGAAAAGAGACTGCGCATATATTAGCATCAGACTCATTTCCGCATAAAGCGGCTTTATGAAAATGACATTAAAGCCTGAAGATAATGCCCATTAACTTTCGTTTAGCCCGAAACAACAAGTTTGGAAGAAGTTATTGGGTCGTTAGGACCCGACATCATTTCAACAGCATGATTCCCTAGGTCCTTTAAGGTGCATTTCGACGGTTGTTTTCTAATAGATAGATATTAAAAACAATGCATATTCCCTATCTCTTGTCATATAATTATCTCACAACAGTGATCGTTAATAGCGATTGAATCCTAAAGAAAAAATACAATTCAACGTGTTTACGATCACCTCTAGTGGGATTCGAACTCTCGCACACACACAATTATACTTATTGTTTTATTTTATTGATAACAATGACATACTAAAACGGTTCCATATAGCTTCATACATTGTTAACATGTGACATAAAACGATTTATTTTTAAATATCTGTATAGTTCATCCGTTACAAGATTATAATATTTCTTCTAAATCCACTTACTATATTCATGTTTTTTGCATATTCATTTTGTTTAACACGAGAAACTGTAAAGTGTTTGTGTAATAAAATGTACCGCTAATGTAGTAGTTGGTGGCGAAAATTTGTTTAAATCGGGAAACAAAAGTAATATAATACCTTTAGCCGCAAGCATAATACGTACGTTTAGTTTAAACATATTTATTTAAGCTCGATTGTTTCAAAAATCCAAAGGCTTATTGAGTCTGTTTCCTGTATACTTGGTGTCTTTTAGAGAGATCTAAAGAACGCTCCCAAAGTAGTGATCGGGCCCTTGAGCTAAGCGGACAACGTTTGCACCACAGCGACATTTAAACGTAACCAGTTATACCATTTGGATTTCTGTTTAGTGTAGATGCAGATTAGAGAAGACCCAGTTTTGTTAATCAGTGTTTGTTGTACAATACACTATAAGCACGTTTAGAGCAATGCTAGGCCTCTGGTACTATCCATAGTAGCAGACAAACAATTGTTTTGTAAAAAAGTAAAATATATCCTTTTAATTTGCTTGATTCATGAATGGTATAATTTTGGAATGTTAAAATACACCAATTTTATCAAGATTCCAAGATTCCAATAAAAAATGATATTTTATACCGTTCTTATTGTTGATTTTACATTCTATAAATTTGTTGTTGCATATGTAAACAAACTTTCCGTGACTGATCGAAAAAGGTGGTTATTGAAATACGGTAGTGGGGAATACATGCATGTTATATCATATTCATGTCGATCAGTCACTGAGTATGGTCAATGAAAGTGAAATTTCATATAAAAATGCTCTATAAATTCAGTCTCTTAATACAGATAAACAGTCACCAGACTGCAGGATTTTCATTTTCAACAATTACTAGGGGGTGGACCTCAAAAACCCCTCCTGCATCTACCCCCTTCACCGCTTCGCTGCTCAATAACAATTGGAAAAATTCGCACCCCCTTTTTCAAAACCCTGGCTTCGGGCCTGTTACCGCGTACAAAATGTTACACACTATAACGTTATCACTTCCTGCTTTGTTCTTGACGAACATACATCATGACAGGAAAGCAAAGGCACATAGTTCTAAATCATGGGGCATCTTTAAGATGCCTAACGCCATTGGACATCATACAAAGTTATGAGGTTTAGCCACAGCCTGATTCGCCCCAGTCACATACTTCTTTGGCTCATAGCCCTTGTGCGCAAATTAAACTGAATTTGTAAAGTAAAGACTTCCTTTAAAAACTAAAATAATTGAAGCGGAAAGTGTCGGCAATGATTAGACTGTGCGGGCTAAAAATATACAGCGTCGCACAGGATCCTCATGGAACGGTCACGGCGCGCTCAGGGCGTTCTAGATGACACCTCAGCGATGCCGCGATGTCTTTGAACATTATCATAATGATTGCCACAACATGGCGTTCTATGCGATGACACGGCGCCTGGAATTGCTGGCGTTTGCACCGAGAGCTCCGCGACGTTCTGCATATTTGTGGACGCCTTGAGCGGGCCGCGCTATTGCTGCCCCGGTGCGGCTGGGGTTGAAGTGAAGTGCAGTTAGTTATTGCATTTCAGACGAACTCGTGAACTCATTCGCAGCTTTGTGACCTTCGGCCACGAAAGACGCACGTGTTTTAACGGTTGAAAATGTTGATGTTCAATCAGGCAAAATAATTCTTCAGTTATGGGATTTCATTTATATGCGATTTCATTTTCTGCAGATTGGCAAAATAAAAGTGAAATACCGACCATGTCTAGGAAATATATTCAAACGATCGTTTCGGTCATGGACAATATTCAATCGTAACAGATGAAATAACATGTATAAAGCGATTTAAAACAAATTCTTACAATTCGTTTTAAATAATGAATATATTATACATGCAGAAGTATTACTAAATACAATAATAACATCTCGCAAAATAAGGAACATATATGCAACAAAGTGATCACTAGCGCTTATGGCTCTCTAAAAGAACAAGTTATAGAGCGGACAAACCCTATTTTTATAATTAAGAGCATTTCTCTAAATGCATAATTTAAATAGCGCACTGTGCTACGCCATAGACATGTGGTGTTTTCTATTAGCACATAAAGTTATTAAGAAAATGAGATTATATAAAGATCAGATAAACACAAACTACTATCATCGATTACCTCCCTTTATTGTAAATAGCGCGTTACACTTAATCAGCCAACTCTCTGCAATGATCTTAGAGAAACAGGAACAAGCTATTCTCAGATTATTAAGAATCAATTTCGCTTTACAAACACATTCTTCACGCAATTTATCACAGTAAAAGTTATCAAAACGATGTTTTCTAACAAAAACAAAGAGAAACTTCAGCTGCACAACAACAGAAAAAATGCATTATATCATCATACAAAAATCAGTATAACCATTCACAAATTTTGATAAATACAATTTAAATTATGCAATATTATATAAAACTATAAATTCAAAATATATTATAAGACGGCACGCGATAAGAGTATCAGCACGTTAATGAGACACCTATGTGCCAAGTATGTGATCGCCTCCGCAGCTCCGCTAAACACGACCCCCGGTGTGAGGTTGCACCCTTCCAGGTTGTCCGGACACCGGGTGCTGCTCGAGCTGCTTCGGTTTAGAGCATCCCCTGTACCTGAAGTGAGTGCAGTAGGTATGGTCACTGAGGTACCGGCAGTGAGTGGATTCAGTGTGGCCGCTGTGGTACCGAGAGTAAGTTGAGTGGGTGTGGCCACTGAGGTTACGGAAGTGAGTGGATTCAGTGTGAACATTGAGGAGTCTGCTGTTTCACCCTGACAGTCCCCGGAGTACTGTATCACTGCAGACGTTACATTTAGCCAAAATGTTTGCATATCTTGAACGACTGTACATCTACAAATAGACCGATGCACATGTTAAAACTCAACCGCCATATTATACACCTATCACTAATATTGATTACCACCATCACATATCAGTTTGACACCGACCTACAGCCTTTACAATATAATATACAACTATCACTGATAGTGATTATCACCCTCACATATCAGTTTGACACCGACCTACAGCCTTTAAAGTCAATGCTGAATTTGGATCTTTGATCGTCGCGTCGCAATTTAAGGTAACGAGTTGTTGTTTGTGCGCAAAACCCTTCTTGTCTAGTTTTGCATATGTGCATTATTTACAAAATATGACGTAGTTGGACCTTCGATCTCTACCTTTAAACTTTAAACTTGACCTCGAAGGTAGCCACATGGTTCTTATGAGCGATACTCCGACTTATACAGTTGAAAATGTGTGCCAGGCTATTTTAAATTGCTTTATACTCGTACAAATAACAACAACGATATTTAACGTTTTTATAAGTTCGTGTTGTTTCGACATAAACTCACCAAACGACTCAAAATCATACATATGATTTTATTGCTCTTATATTTATTGATAGATATGTCGTATGGCAGCATAATTACATTAAATACGCATTACAATCAAACCAAGTCACCGTAAGTAAACAAGGGTCATCCCTCGTGATTTCACAAGCGAAGTTATCTGTATTTGGAAAGGCCTATAGGTAAACACTGTGTCATGTTATTTAGAAAATCTTAAATGCATTAGGTAGTTACATTCCGAAACATTTCGGGACCACGGGCAGACCGACGGGTAGACTGACGGGACAGAGTGATTTCAATAAAGCCCCTCTCCCCACCCAGCTACTGGTAGTGGATTATAACATTTGAAAATTTAAGAAACCAGTCGGACAGTTTTTTGAAATATTATTTATGTTCCGTGATTTGGATTTACCGACGATAATAGCTGAAATCAGTTAGAAAAATGAATGTGGACTAAAGTTCTTTTTTCACATCAGGCTTTGCTATACTTAATTTATCTTTAAAGTTGACTACTGTATGCAATGACTTACACTATACAGATGGATGCGTTGGGATCTGCTACGAAGCTTGGTGCGGTCCAGACAAACTCCGCGGATTTCTTCGAATCGGCATTTGTCTGGGTAAGTGAAGCCTCCTGCAGAGAATATCAGTACAGTGTATAATCACAGTTTAGTACCGACCAATACTTGAAAAGACAAGTAAAAACAAACTTTATAGTCAAGTTATTTGCATGATTAGGTCCAATTGTTCAACTGATTACAGCTTAACAAAGACAAGCTATGTCAGTGTTGATGTTTTATTGTTATTATCATTATTTGTGTTCCTAAAAGTCGCTAATTATTATATTTTGACTTTTAAGCGAAACAAAATGTATTATTTTGCCTAGTGTATTGTTTTTGCCCCGGCCATTCAGTAAAGTTTTAAGTACTAATTAATTAAGTTAAAGACTTAAGTGGATTTGCAATAATCCCCAATGCAGGTAGGTACTCACCTGACCACAGTCGTTGGTCATTTGGACGCCTCCCCGGGGGCTCAGGCGTCCGATCGTCGCGAAGACCTGTGGGTTAAGCCGGGCCTGACACAGGAACCCCTTGAAACCGGACTCCGTGTTCCACTGCAATATCACTGAAATGTATCGGACACTTGCTGCGTTCTAAGATGCTTATTTCAAAGTCCAATAGTGGATTAGTGAATTAGTTGATTAGTGAATTTAAAAGCAACGTCTTTCTCATTGTCGATACAGTCAAACTCAAACAATTGTATTTAAGTAAATAACGGTCACCGGCCCAATAATACACAATATACACAAACAATATACAAATTACATTGTTGCCTTGTAACTGCATGAATTCGTATTTATTATACATTTAAAAAGATATACATATGAATACACAGTGATGAATTTATGTTGTTTAACAGGTGGTTAGCACAAATTGTGACTTTATGTGTAATTGTATCATTAAATGATCCCATTAATGAATAAACATCAGATACTGAATATCCACCATGGTATCAATTAAAAAGATATTTGGTGCGGATTTCTCTATAGTGTAAACAATGATAAATGCATGAAACTCACAATCAATAACACGTTTATTATGACAGCTATAAATTCACTTGATACTGTATCCAATGTGGCGAACAGAACATGCCAGCGGTCGCGTATACGAAGATTTCCATTTAAATTCTTCGTTCATACTTTAATTCTATTTGATTTCTTTATACATAATTTTACCAGCATGGTCATTTACACGAAATTGTGTTGTATGGGAATATATAGTCCTTATCGACAAATATACTTGTATATATATATAAGGAAAGTATAAAAGTTTCATTAATGTACTTACATGGTGAAACGTATTGGTAATGTGAGGGTGCCATTGTTTGTTGATCAGGTATTTTATTAGGTATTATCAAACCTTGAAGGACATCTTCTCAATACATGTAGTTTAAATTGTTGAAGATATTTGAACCCTCAAAACATGTATACGATTAACACGATCAACTACAATACATTGCTAAGCGCGATCATCGAATAAAATCAGATCGTATTGTATCGTAAAAAAACGCGACCACTTTTATTGATACGTTCGGAATCGTGATGCTCACAGTTGATCTTATGAACGAAATAACGTCACGTTCTCTTAAGATTTGTTGCGATATCAAGAATTAAAGAAGTCGATAGTCTGTCGGAATGTATGTATATCATTCGCATCCAGTAGAGGCTCGTTTCGTGCTTAAATGAGAAAGAAATCACAACCACAATAGTATCGCGAAGGAACGCGATTATTGTTGATAAACGAAGGGTAACACATAGTCTCGTAGATGTGTTACCGATACAATCATGAACAGTAATATCATCAACGCCGATATAATAAACAACCAAAATAACACGACAATAACAACCATGACGTCATCAACTTTCATAAAAACAAAACAATTGTAGGGGTGGTAAATATTAGTGAGGAAAATTCTAGTGGTGTTAATAATAATACATTAATAAAATATGAATCGATTTCTGACCTTAGTATGTATTAAGTGGGCTGAAATAAATAAAATGTCTTTGTAAAATACGAAATATAAACAGTTATTATCTGCGTTTGGCAAGCATTGAATTAAACTGCTTCACATAAAGTAATTCAAACTGGTATTTATCAATTTTATTATAATTGATTACACTTAATTTAAACAAAATGCACATGCTTGTATATTTTATGTCCTTTAATTTTATTATAAGTTATAGAATAACACTGTTCTCCACATTATATACTAAGTTATTGAATAATACAAATCTGTTTCAATTAATACTTAATCTCCAAACATGGACTCGGCTTGTGACTCATTCGTATACTTTGATTGCAATAACGGGAATAACTACATTTCCAAAACTTAAATGTACTGTTGATCAATTTAGGACCGGTTGATCTATATATTTACAAAGTTTGTCAAATAGCCACATTTACAAATTTAGGGCATCTTAAGTAAGTTATCTCAATTTCAATATTTCAAATGTGCGGTTTACTTTTCTATTGCTCACTATGTATAATAAATAATTATTCTAGACAGTAGAAACATTTAACAGTTGGATTTCAATTGTCGATAATACAAAGAAAAACATACATAATCTATATTATAAAAAATATATTTAAAACTCGAATTTTTGCAATATTTAGTTCCACGGAAGAATTCCCAAACAATGAATGATTTTTGTTACTTAAATATGTTGAAATCTTGTCAATATGTTTGAAGAGAAATATTTACATTACTATATTTAAAAAAAGTTTACATAGTTTGGTATGTATCCCTATACAAGTATATGTACAAAGCGGAATGGTTGAATTAATAGAGCGTGCATATATAATTGCAAAACGTAAATGTTCGATGCGCGTATTGCACACAGTATTAACACTTTTACTAATAATTTTAACATATCAAAACATTCATCCCAACGATGTACAACTGCGAGTCGTTTGAAACGGTAATGTATAGTTTTGTTTTAAATTGCTCACACACGACAGGAATGTGTATGACGGCATAGAACGCCAAATAGAACGTGCTCACAGTTTTGCAAAATTATAATGTTAAAAGATAATCCTCATATAATCAAAATAATACACGATGAGCTATAATATGCTTAAGTGCATATTTTGTTGTTGTTATGTTCTGTTCTGTTTATTTTTCATACTTAAATGCTATCTGCGGCTTTACTCCGTTTGACACAAACACGATATGATCCACGCATTCTCCTCTAAATCTAACTAATAAATGAAAACTAGCAAAGCCCTACTAGCAGTGGTGTATTAATGGAGGGTAAGGATATTTCAGGCGGTTTCAAAGGTACTTCACTCATATCAAGGCGGTCAGTGTTAACAATGAAATATTCATAGTTCAGCAGGTTTATACGTTTTAAGTGCTCATACTTCCTTATTAAAGGGTCATGATTCTAACCACACGATCCTCGGATGTGTAGTTCAGCGATTTTCCGAATGAGCTAGCTGATCCATATATTGATAGCTTTCACGGTGCTTTTCTGATAGATATGTGTGTTTAATTCTACGTTTGTTTACGAAATTTGTTTAGCTTTACCTAAATCACTACGACACGACGTCACAAAGCTTCGAACTTCGAGTCTGCCTTTAAGAATTCAAACTGAAAGATATGCTGGTCAAAATATACTAGTAACCACGGAAAGGACGTTATTGCCTTTATTGTCACAAATACGATGTCGAAGATGAATTTATTTGTAAATGACGGTTATTATTGTCCTTTATACGTTGATATTAGAAAAAACTATTTAAATAAATGTTATATCAGTAGGCCTTCTTTTTATACATTCAACCAATTGCTGAATACAAGGAATACATTTGAACTTATTAAGTTAGCCAAATTTGTAAAATAAGCTCTGATTTTAAGAAATATTATTGCTAATGTTGTTACTAAACATCAATTATTAGTCATTTATGTATAATATGTATTTTACTTAGCCTTTTCGTAACTGTATACGATGATGCTTATTTTTATTTTATTACTATGTTTATATCTGTGATATAATTGTATGCGAAATATCTAGTGTTTAGACGATATACAGTGGGCAAGTAGGAATACATATTTGTCTTGTCTTTGTAAAATTAAGTTATATCTGCTTATCCAAATACGTGACTGAATATACCCAAAGCTGTCACCAAGATTTTAGTTTCACTAAAAACGTAAGGAGTTATAACGAATATAAACATGTTATATTTTGCATTCTTAAGTAATACTCGAAATAGAATTCGAATGATTGATGTACATTGACCGACTCGAACAACATGTCAGTAAACCACGGTATTCAAAAACAAGAAGTATTTCGGAAGACTTCAGATATAACTTATTTTGTAAGATAAATATATGATAACCTAGCAGGCCAAATACATGTTACCTGTATCACTAGTTGTCGCTATCATGTAATGGCTTATTACGAAAACGGAATATAAAACAGTATTATATATGTAACAAGAAGTAAATCTTGTTCGAACTTCACATCTGAGTAGTTGGTTATTTAATCACTAATATGCAAAAATACACTTGTTATTTACTTTGGTGAAAATTAAGAAATAATTACATAGTATAAATGCCGCACTCAGTATGGTGCGATAAATAAAAAAAAGGTTTACTTAGGTTATAAACCATATTATAAACTACCGATAGGCAGTCACCAATGGAGTTACTGACGTCAAACTAGTTAACATGCATACACAATTGTTTTTCAATACAGTTTACTCAAGGTGTTTATCTGAAAAAGTCATTCTAAAGTTACAATCCGTAATAAGCGTTAATAATTCGTACAGCGCGATCACAATTTAACTAATAATTATTAGTTTAATACATACATTTATTAAATGCGTTTGTATGAACAGTACCGCACTCTATTTATAGCAAAACGCTCACTTTTCGAAGGTTTGTTTACTCGCTACCAAGAAATACTTCACAGGTTGCGGAGACAGTTTAAACGTTCAATACCATTTAAAAGGAAATAAAAGCTCGCTCAGATTGTCTTTATTTTTTGGCCGATGTATTTGAAAAAAAAAAAAGTTAAATATCTACCATAAATACTCTCTCATTTTTTTAATAACCTACAACAGTCCAGCACTAGGCAGACGTGATGTGCATATAATACCGTTACGTACCGTTACGTATTTTATCAACTATGCATATTTTGATCTCCAACAGTTATGGTTATACATTAAAACGTTGATGTACGTTTTGTATTCCATATAACACGAGAGTGTTCGCGATTCATTTGGCAGTCTATTTTCCCGCTGCATATAATATTATAACATATATTAAGAAATCTAAGTCAAAACCTATCTAAGGCAGATTCGTCGAAAAATAATTATTGCAATTGAGTCGCGCTCTGTGAAAATGTGGTTTAATGCATGTGAATGTGGGCAAATGTTGTCCCAGATTAGCCTGTGCACATTTCTAACAATGTCAATCCATGAGTGGTGTGCAAATGTTCATTCACATGCGATATAATAATTAATTCATGTGCGTAATGTGTCGTCCCAGATTAGACTTTGCAGTTCGCAAAAGCTTATCAGAAACGACACTTTCCACTTTTATGATATTTTTCGTTTAAAGAAAGTATCTTCTTAGCAAAAAATCCAGTTAAGGCGGACAGAATTATCCCTGATTAGCCTGTGAGTACTGCATACGCTAATATGGGACGACAATTTACGCACATGCATTAAACCCCATTTTAACAGAGCGCGACTCAATTAGATCTACCCGGTACTTGTCGTATGAACAAGACTGCATCGACAAGTACGGATTTGCAAATACTGTACACATCTTTTAATATAAAAACGTTTTCCACTGTACAGAAGGAAATTATGATTTGCAACGGTATTAAATTCGAATTGTGTACATTTTCTGGTACTAATTCGTTTGAACTGAAAGTCTAGGTTTTTATTCATCAACGTTGTGTATGATTTGATGTTTTACTAAGATCGTATATACTTGCTTTAACAACACTTACCAACTACTTCAATAAGCGTGCACTACCTGATATGTTTGTTGCACAGCTGAATGTGTCTGCTGACAGCTTGATGGCGCCCGGATGTGGTCCGGTCTGGGGCGGGCTGTCGTGCTGCGGGTACATGTCCGCACAGGCTGACTGGCGGGCTCCTGTACTGGCCCCGTACACAACACCCACCATACACTGTAGTACCAGTAGAAGTGTCCTGTCGTTATCCATAAGATATATAAACGTATTACTTAAACGAATGACGGATGTTACAGATCCATTTCACTTCACCCACGCCCTTTTCTGTATCAATTCAATGTTGGGAAAGCACATATAGAGTAAGCGTTCATGGTTGTTTTCGTATGTTTTTACGTTGATGTAATCGCTTATTATGTGGGCATCATGTTTATAACGACCACAGTTTTAACACCGTTTTGATGGAATAAATAGATTACATCCTGCCTCGTAACCAAATAATACCGACTAAGTCTTCTTATTTTAAGAAGTTTGACCGCATTCCGTTTTGTTGTATAATGGAACAGCGTTTAGTTTGAAAAGATTTAAAACCTCTTAGTGATTCATCAAGTTCGGTTGATTGCGCCTAAGTACAGGAGATAAAAGCCGCGACGTTTAATTATGGTTACTCAGCGCTTGAATGTTTCACAAGGGTTTGCAAGCTCTGGTACGATTGTTGTTTTCATTATGCTAACGACATATCATAGCAATCCCGCCCTAATCAGCTGGTTGTGTACAATTGCTTATACAAGATGATTGAGATTAAAGGGTTGTTTCATAATTAATATTCGCGCCTTTATTGTATATCATAATCAAACTTGAGTAGTGCGACTAACAATTACCCGACAATCCAAACATCAAACATTAACACTTTTTCTTCATTGCGCGTGCCACCCTTGACAACGTCCCCTTTTTGAATTTGACATGATGCTAGCTGTCAATCAATACTTCTCTATAACATGATCAGCCAATCAGCGCTCAGTCAGTCGACTAGACGCTGTCCACGTTGAGGTGTGTACAATAACTGTTCTTTTCACAGATCAATACTGACCTATCTCTACTTGTAGGGCTTTAGAAACAGCAATACAATTTGTTTTTAATTCAGATAAAATGTTTGCCATATTTACTTATTAAAACATGCACTACACATTTTCTAACCAAAACTCAATATCTCAATGCTCTCGGCGCTGGTAGGTTTGTATTCTGCAATCATATTTTAAAGCCCACGCTTTTCACGCTTACGTAGAATGAAAATGTTAAAAATTATTTTACTCTTTATGTAAAGGGGCTGTCTTGCCGCTGTGCCTGAAACACATTAGTGGCAACTACAGACTAAATGTCAAATGCATAAAACCCAGGCTAAAACTAAACTGCTGAATACACAAACAACTTATAAATAGCTTAAACACGCACACATAAAGCAATGACATGGTAGGAATGACATAATATTTTCCCTCACAGCGGTAGTAAATGCAGATGCATTTTTCTACATTAAAGCTCTTTCAATTGACTGTTTAATAATAGCTATGTGTCTACATTTGCGATAAATTGCTTAGTAAATAAACAAGCCCATTTGTTTACAAAATGGCATTACCAGTGTAAATGTAAAGACATTTAGGAACCGTAAATAAGTGGGACTGCTAAATTAATGCCACAATGATTCATTGACCGACGATGATTTAAGATTCATAACATGTAATAATGCACAACTTAGAATTAAATAATGACTAATAAAATATGTCTTACCCTCCGATTTTGTGATAAAGCTGTCTTTTATATTGTTATTGTGATTTTGTTAACTAATCGTTATAACCGTATACATAAGCATGCATAAAAAGGTTTTCACTAATAATAACACTTCTATCACATATACAATGAGTGCGTAAACTGCGTTTGAGTGTTATCATTCTCGCAGCATTTATATGCACTTTTGTTACATTTTTGACAGTACTTTTGATTAAAAGAATGTAAAAGACGGACCAATCAAATTCTCCCACCACTTATTCCGTAATATTTGATCATATCAGTAAACATATGACCGTCCTACTTGATTTCCACGTACATATTTGTTTAGTAAGCAATTTCATTCAGTGTCTACATTAACAAAAATAAGATTATAACTTTAATAAAATAGTACAATGTGCTTACGTATTAAACATGTTTAAAGTAAAACATAAAATAAAACAAATCAAGAACAATTAAAACCTAATTAACATACATCGATTGTCTGATTCTGTTTACTTCGTCGTTCATATTTTTTATTTAAACCAAAAACATAATTCATTTTCAATTATTATATCAATATTTTACTTTCATGTATTTGTAACGTCGGAAATTAATTTTGAAACAGCAAATGTACATTTTAACGGACACCGATTACTATCTGCGGTTTCTTTCTGTGTTCATATTGTTACGCCATCTGTATCGTATTCGTTTACTCGTATACGTTTAGGTTAGTACTCATTAACATCCACAAAGAAACAGCTTAACAGACGATTTAGAGAACATTACAATATAAAGCAGATACCATTCAATTCATATACTGGTCAATATGAATACTATCGATTTAGAGTACGAATAAAATGTTACTTTATCATATTATTTTAATTCGGATCCGCATCTGACACAAACTTTAACATTATATGATAGTTTGTTTCATGCAAGCCTGGATAACCGGCAGTTCGTCAATAATGAACCGCAAAACTATGTCGCGCTCAACTGTGTCTGTGAAAAAACAAGAACAACATAATTATAAGATGCAATTTCAATAAATTTAAAATTGTATTTGCTGTGGAAGTGTAATTTCATATGGTTCGCTGATACTTAAGTTTCTAAAATAGCGCTGCCTAGCGAGACTGCCTTACATTCTCTTTAAGACACACCTGTTATTAACTAATACTGCAATATTTACAACACGTTAATTCACTTGTTGCTGAAATTGGTAACAAGCTAAAGTACAATATAATCTTACTTGAACGATAGAAACTGCAGTTAATTTGTCTGTAGAAAATGTGTTTGTAGAAACTTACTACAGTTGTGACTACGGTTGAATCGCTCTTGCAGTAGCAGTAGCACCAGCAACAAAACGCAATGATTCCCACGGGGATAAGAACACCCAATAATATCGGGACATACCTGTAACAAAGGATCAAGTTATAGTATTAACATCTCCTGACTTGATTCATCAATGAAGACACAATTTAAACTTTTGTTATCTTAAACTGTGTTCGCCGCTTCTTTTCAATTACACATTTGTCAAAACAAGATTTCAGTTTAAATATACTACACATGTTTGATATAATATCTTACGCGTGGCCATCCGCCCCGTCATTGCACGAACCCTCTGTCATGTCCGATGGGCTCACTTGTCTCAATTGTCACTTGTCTCAATTTGTCCATACAGCAGACCTTGTAGTCGCTGCGGATCACATCGGATATGCAGCAGTATTCACCGCAAGTCTGCGGCGTATGATATGTTTCATTGCCGTCCGTTTAGCTCATGCAACATTGGTCACTATTGCTTTGTTCAACTGTGAGAAAAACACAAGTTTGATGCGAATGCTAGAACTTTGCGATGGAAAGCCATTGTAAAGCGTAAGTATTATAAGTTTGAGTTTTCTGCAACAATGCAATTGCTGATGTGTATTGGAACGATTATGGATATATTAAAATTAGATAATTCATTAAGATTTACATAAATGGTAACTCATTTATGCTAAACAAAATTACATGCAGCACCAATTGTTTATTTATTTGTATATATGTATGCGGAAATAAATGCATCTTGGGTATAAAATGTGAATAATTATGTTCTTTCATGGCCGTTTCGTCCGAGTTTCATAAGGTATAACATTAAAGTTAACGCATTCCGTGTCATAAAATAAATGACAAGATCTGAAAAACATACAACAATAGGTGTTTTCATGTTGTTCAAAACATCGTTAACATAAAGCTAGAAGTGGAAATTTGATGTATCATACGCATATGCGGATTGTTAATGTTTTTTGAATAGGTTTAATGGTTAATTAAATAAGAGTTTATGGTTGTTGATGTATATGTGGAGTCAGTTATCGCATTTTTTTTATTAAACGTTGTAAGAACGCACCAATATCGAAATCTATATTGTTTGATGTACCATGGTCATAAATGTTAAGTAATAGTAAGAATGTTTTGCGTGTACCTTCAAAATAGAACAATCGTGAATTGCAAGTATATTCCTACATAATAAAGCATTTGCTTACAACTGTTTGTATGATACAACGTGTACATGACTGTTAATTAATTATATATTTGTAAAAAAATATATATGCGTTATAATCATTTACTTACCGCATCGTAAACAATAGCACAAATATTGCTCATACAACTTTCATCGGTGCCAAGGCGTCTTTGTTCTGTAACCTGTTTCAATGAAAGCTTAGTTAAAACGATGGTTTTGTCCCACCTATGTTTATTTATATACACAGTTAAGTGTACTAAATCTAACACAATATTATGTATCAATTAACCATGGAGATAGCGAGGTGACATTATGGTGGTATTTAACCAAAATTTAATAGTATTGCAGGAGCCGTTAATCTTCAGTTATATAAAGAACAAAACTTGTATATGTTACAATCGACTATTTTAACATCTAAACAAATCAAATTCATATCTGATTAAATAACGTATCTTTGCATAACAGTCATGCCGCCTAGCTGACTACGACCACTTTTGACCTAAATTACTGTCTTTTTACATTATGCAGTTAGAAATATAATTTTCTATTCCATTACGCAACATGCGTTTTATGGACTGAACATTTACAAAAAACAGTTGAATGAATTCGAGGGTATTGAGTATAACCTTTTATTTTAGATAATTTATAGCACAATCAATCGTTGTTTGTCGTTATAATATCACTAAGGGAACAACTATTATGTTAAAGTTGGCAAATGGTAAGCTTTCCAAATTCATCATCAGTTATTCTCTTTTAAAATGTAAGCCTGAAATTAAGAGGACTGATATAATGTTCGTAATTCTACAATAACGCTGTGGGTGCTGTGTTCCTCAAACATGATGGTTATTCGGATAGACGGGTAGAATCATTCGGCATTCTTATACACAGAATTTAACACATGGTTGAGACTGTTTTTAACCTATGGGAACTAACAACGTTAAAAGCAAAGGCAGATGTATAGATGATATTGATACACATATTCTTATGTTTTCTTTTTAGATGTTGATTGTGATGTAATAATTGTTTACAATGCGTTTTATGCGAGTGCTGTCTGTGTGTTTATTTATGTATTATATTCGGCTAGTATAACATTATGTTAAATAATGTATGCAACAACAACAACAACAACAACAACATTTATTAGCTCTTAAGCATACAATTGCTCTTTAGCCAAATGCATAATACATAATACAGAAGTGTAACGACATGGATGATAATTATTATGAAATTAGGAAATAATTATACAAATTATGTCATTCTCACATATGATAGTTGTTAATAAAATAATGAGACAAAGAGTACATTGTTCTACATAATTAATTTCATTTTAACATTCATATATACATTGATTATTACTCATCAAATTCTGAGAAAAATAGAAAACATAAGTAAGTTAATTTGTTTCTAAATTGTTCCGTAAACAATTCGCATTATATACACATTTTGAAAGATTAATGATTTCTTTTTTATTTTGTGTTTTCATTAATATATCAAACTTATTTAACGTTGGCCATCTTTGATAATATGACTTAAAATAAGTTTTTCCAATATCTTTGTATATTGGACATATTAATAAGAAATGGTATTCACTTTCTACGACATTAAGATTACAAAATTTACATCTCCTGTTATCCCGAGGAATATTGTGGTATCGACCTCGTTCTATTTCTAATCTATGTGATGATAGGTGAAATTTAGTTAGTGCTATTTTAAATTGTTTCGTTGTAATGATATTCAGATTTTGTTCTGTATTAAACGTATCCTTGATGCGGCAATAATGCAGTAATTGGATCAGAAATAAAAAGAAAGGTTACAGAAAAACGTTCATTACTTGGGCTATATATATAAATATATAGGATGTTTACCATCGCACAGTGTTTTATCACAGTATACGTTAACCCTATAATGTAACCAGTCTTTCAAAATTCATGGAAGCTGATATTTCGCAACATTTTAATAGACCTTCCATGTGTCGTTAACCACTGTTTAATGTACAAATCAATGTAAAGAACACGGTTGAGATTGACATCCATCGTCTTCATGACAATACTTTGAATCAAGCGAATGACACCAGATCTATGTTGTTTATTATTTTGTATTGTTTTGATACCTTATATAATTTTTATAGAATGGTTTTGTTTCGTTTAAACTTTTTTATTATATACTGGAATTGTATATGTTCAATAAATATTTGTTTGCATTAAGAGCGCGCACAAGTTGTAGATTTAGGAAAATTCATTGGTGTTGATAAATGTAAGATTCCTTTTTCCAAACGTATTGAGTAATGTGTTAATATTACAGAAAGTAATATATTAAGATTTTCTAGTTACATACAATAATCTTTATTGTTATTTGAAATACGTGTGAGCGTTCCAACGAAAGTTAATTATCGCTTAAAGAAAGTTAGCGTTCAGTTACTAGCTGCTCGCTCACAGCAAGACCTTTGTTTCCAAGTGAGATACCGTGTGCTGCTTAATCTAAACCCTAATACAATGACATATGATATGGAAATCGAATTCCCAGAGTTAATGGGAACCTCATCTATTATTAGTGACATTGAAGTGCAAGACGACTGATGGGTCTCCGCAAAGGTCGTTTGGAAGAGCTGTCGTGGGAAAGTTTTAACACTGTTAAAAGATTTTACAGTGATTCGGAAACAAACAGGGGAATCCATCCATACATAATTAGTTTCAAGGACCCCTTTGGGGATATAAGTTCTCAAAGTCAAAGGCTATCGCTACTTTGGTTTAAAAACAAAATTAACATTGCGGAGTTTACGTATTGAAGCATCGATAAACAAAACAGAACTGTTTGAACTCCATTACAATAAGGCAAGACACCGGTCGGCTCTGTTGGTCATCGAACATTGAGACGTACGTAGGTGTGTGTATTTGTGCACACGTTTTATGTTTAGACATAAATATCCAAACTATTTCTGAGAGAGAAAAAAAACTACTTTGTAATACACGTACACTTAGAAACGCTACGTGTCACTCTCGAGTACACTGATGCATCTTAGCTGCTCACAACACGGATATGCTTTGTTTATTCTTAAGTGACACTCAATCGTGTCTTATGACAAATTCAACAAATACCTAATCAATTATTTCGGACCTCATGTTTCACAAAGACTGACATTTTGTCCCCAAGGCTCATGTAGCAGCCGCTCTGGCAGTGTAGTTTCAAATCATTGTTTTGCAGCTAAGATTTCGAAAGTACGCACTATACTACATGTATGTCAGGCAACACTTAATGCGAAACGTGATTTATGGAATTTGTTATGCAATCTAATGAAAGGTTATTTAAGAAGATGTGTTCTAAAGGCTGCAATAATCTACAGCAAATACTCCGTTTATATTTTAGCGTGGACCATTCATCAACAGAATTTATGTTAATGAAATGAATGCTTTCCACAAATGGATGAAATTGTGTTGTTTTTATATTTACGAATTTAATATTAACTACAAACAACTATACTTGTTAAAGAATTAGTGCTTCTAAAAATGCGTAGATCTAATTCAACGGTTAGAGAGAGCAAGAATTTAGTTCTTTATTGGTATTAGTTTTGAAACACATTAAACCATTAGTGAGAAAAATCAGCTCGCTTAAACCTTTTTTTAAATCCCAACTTATCCCACGATTGGCTTCAAGAAAAGTATTATAAGGTAATTAGGCATCTGGAACTGTTGGGAATATTCAGGTTAATGACCAAGAATTTTTAGTTCAAGTGTTAATGAACAAACTAACCAGCATACCTTTAGTCTCCAACACACCATTAGTTAACTGTGCGTAACTATATACGTCATAACTATACATACGTGTACTGTAAGGTGAATTGCTTACTTGTTCGTATTATGAAAAACGGCCGTCAGCAAGAATGTATGTGTTTACGGCTTATGTGACTTCGAACGTTTGGTTAGATCATAATAATATTCAAATAGTTCACGTTAAAATGAACATCTGAGATTAAGAATTAAGAGCCATGTTTGAATAAGCTGCCCAAGTTTTTCAAAATTACAAGAGCATTGTGTTTTTAATCTAAACACGGACACAGCTATTAGCATCATTGCAGAGCGGAACTCCCGCAAGGTCGTTGTGATGAGATTCAGATACAAAGTGGAATACAGCCACGAATAAAGTTCTACTCTTTTGAGGAATGCAATTGTTAATTTATGACAAAAAATATTATCAAATTAAAGACACTTCGTTTATCTGTGAAATTCTTCGTCATAACGATATACTTTTCAATCTTCTGTGTGTACATGTAAGTACAAAAATATGAATAAATTGCTATCACAAATTATGTCTATATAGCATCCCCGGATGCATATTGTCATTTCGTGATTCCACCTTATAAATCTGTTATAAATCAACGAATTTTACAAGTCGTACAGTTAATGCTTTTCGCCTACAAATCACTTCATTCTGCAATTATCTGGCATTAATCACACGGCAATCTTAACTATTTGACAACTTCTTTCATAACATAACAAACTGTATAATAAAGTTTAGGAATTAAGTAGTACTCTTTTTTGTCCAAAAGGGACCGGTAAACAACGTTATGTGATTGTTACGTTTCGTACGGCAATAAATGAAGTACAATATTCGTACTTCGAGACGAGTTCAAAGACGGTTTAACAGTTGCCCTTGACTGGCATTTGGTGTATTTTACTTTACAGTAATGCAACAAAAGCGTATATTATTGTATTTTATTAGATTATCGTTATTTGTCGAGATAAATTTGCCGTCTGATCAGTATATTTCGCTTGGCTTCTATGATACGGATACTCACATGTAGTATGGCCAAAGGTTTGATCATTATTTACATAGCATTTACATTGTCAGCCAACCCATTACATATTCAAACCGGTCGTTATGTAAGAGACATCATTTCTAGAAACCAACAATGCATTTGCTGCGATTCGACCGATATTGAAGATAAATTTTACTCAATTTGTATTTTCCCGGCGTTTGAAACCATAAGAAACAAATACATAACAACATGTTATTATAAAAGGTTATCTTTGTATAAATATTTAAGTTTACTGCTATCGAAGAATAAAACAGAACTAATAAAGGTATGCTTTTTTGTCTGTCTGTCTGTCTGTCTGTCTGTCTGTCTGTCTGTCTGTCTCTCTGTCTGTCTGTCTGTCTGTCTGTGTGTCTGTTTTCACTTACTTACAGAATTAAGTTTAAAATTCTGTGGAAAACACATGGATTTATATATTTCTTTCGAGCAAATAAAAACCAAATGTGTGATCATGATGCATCCTGAATAACTTTGTGTTCTGTCATGGTGTGAATAATGGAAGACATTGATTGATGGACACATATGACTCATGGAAAACCGACAAATCGTATGCAGAAGTTCTGAATTGATCGATTGGAATTAATTAAGCAACCGCTTGACTAAACGCATGGATCCTAATGTAAGCTTAATTGCTTTCAATGTATATGATATCAATGATGGGTAATGAATAGCTAAAACGTATATTGCGGAAAAACCGTGTTACTATTTAAGTTCCACGCGCGGGAAGTTCTATTTGAATATCACACTCCATAGAGGATTACCCGATGAGGAAGCTCGGAATATCACATTTCGAAGGTTGACAATATTTTGCATCACCCTCTATGGGCTGTGATATTTGTTTGAGTATACCGAACACACAAACAAACCGTTCTTTGGAGACAGCTTTCCTCGAGTTTCAATACCGGCCATGCAATTACACAGACTGGATTGCCGTAATCTAGTATTGATGCAAATTGTGTAGTTTATATTAAGAAAAAAAAATGTGTGACTTTCTCTAAAAAAAAAGCAGTGGCGCGACATATTCCTTTATACAATTTAAGCGATTATCACTACGCAATATGTAACCGGTTATTTCAAAGCGAGGCTCGTAATGTGCATCTTATAGTGGTCAATAGTGTTTGTATAAATTATTAGAGATCATTATATGTTAAGTATTAATGAATTATCATTAAATGTATTTCTTGATTTAAAAAAAAATCGACTTTTACATAA
This sequence comes from Dreissena rostriformis, assembly GCA_007657795.1. Taxonomy (NCBI): domain Eukaryota; kingdom Metazoa; phylum Mollusca; class Bivalvia; order Myida; family Dreissenidae; genus Dreissena; species Dreissena rostriformis. The sequence continues at coordinate 97,017 of VMBQ01000763.1, read as the reverse complement.
AAAAAATATATAATAAGTGTAATCATATTCATTAGTAAAGTGTCTCTTATATGATACAATTCAATTAAGACGAGTGTTCTTTAAGAGAAACTGATGTTGACGAATTGCAGCAAAACCTTCTCTTATGAATGGATGCATCATTACCTTATATGAACACATTACCACTCTGTTACCATAATCAGTATAGATGAGTCCAAATTTTAAGATGACACGTGTCAATTACGTAAAAAACTTGGTATCATATCACTAAGTGATATAATCAAGGATCACTGCCTCGACAATAATAATACTTATTTCCTAAAATTTGGTAAATACTAGAGCATCATTTAATAAAGCTCAAAGTAAATAAAACTTCATTTAAGACAACAAATGTATTAAATTGCTCTCAACAATTATTCGCGTCAACGGAATTTTTGGGAAACCCGAGTTACTTTGTTTGGCCCAACGCGTGGGTTACATTAAACATTATACCCCGATCGGGATATATTACGGTATGTCATGGCCTCTCAAATCGTGCAGTAATAGGTATATGAAAATGTTACATGTTTGATTTGCCATGAGGTATAATAATATAAAATGTTAAGCCGTATGCTGAGGAAGAATGTATGCTCTACAAATCGTATGAGGTTACGTTACAATGTGATTTGCCGTCTTTACCCTAAACTCCGAAATAGTACAGTCGAGTCGACAATATCGGAAATTCCCAAATAGCGGAAGAAAACAGTAGTTAATGATAACTATTTTCCTAACCGCTTCAATCCGTGGTTTACAATATGATTATTTACTTATGTTATCTGTTATCCGAGTATGAAAATAATTCACGGACATTATTTTACTTCATTAGCAATTGTCTGTTTCCCGAATCGCTTTAATGACTGATTCAAATAAATGGGCCGGGGTTTGATGCATGTGCGTAGAGTGTCAACCCAGATTAGCCTGCTGAGTCCGCACATGCTAATCAGGGACGACACTTTCCGCGTATATGGTATTTTTCGTTTAAATGAAGACTGTTCTTGACAAAATCCAGTTTAGACGGAAAGTGTCGTCCTTGATTAGCCTGTGCGGACTGCACAGGCTAATCTCGGATATCACTTAACGCTTATGCATTACACCCCCTTTTCACAGAGCGCGGCTCATTTATTTGAATCTCTAATTAAAGCGGTTCAAATGTATCCCACTATGTTTAAAGCCATTTAATTGTGCATTCAGTGCAACCGTTTCTATACATATAGATTACCACATGTAGTGCCATGACAGCGTTTATATCAAAACAATCCGTTTATGTAATTATTGTCATAGGATTGGTGAAACACGTGGTCAAACGACGCGAGCATGTTGATTTTCGTTATATAACGCACCGTTAAATGTAAGAAAAACAATAGGCTCGCCTTTATATAAAACTGAGACAATATAATTATAAGGTCTATTCAAAACTACTCCTTGGTGACACGTAGTCGTGATCTGCTTAAGTTGAATCATGACGTCATGACAAATACAATAGACACCTCATCAATGATTGCCGACATCGTATTTCACAAGGACTGACAAATATCCCCAAAGATCGTTTGGAGGCCGCTCTGGCAATGTTCTAACAGTGTCTTATGATTCTATTGTAGTTTAGATCACCAACAGACGCAGATCGTGATATGTTGGATACCAATTCATTCGAAAAATAAATATATACACGAACATTTAGGACATAACGTATGCAACTTAATGAAAGTTAACCTAGGCAATTCGTTTAAATTGTTGCGTTAATCTTTAATATTGTAAATTCACCGGTAAGATATAAGCGTGGAACAATATGCATGTCAGTGTGATGTATGGTATGCACCGAACGTACACAATCAAGTACATTGAGTTGTGTGTATTTAAAAAATTGTCTAAAATTTAACTATGCATATGCGTAAAGTGTCGTCCCAGATTAACCTGCGCAGTCCGCACAGGCTTATCAGGGACGACACTTTACGCTTTTATTTCATTTTTCGTTTTAAGGAAGACTCTTCATGACGAAAATCCAGTTTAGGCAAAAATTGTCGTCCCTGATTAGCCTGTACGGACTGAACAGGCTAATCTGGGGCGACACTTTACGCACATGCATTTCACCCCATTTTCACAGAGCGCGGTTCAAATGTATTCCACTATGTTTAAAGTCATTATGCCTTCAGTGCAACCGTTTCCATATATATTGATTCCCACATGTCATGTCATGACAGCGTCTGTTTTGCAACTATCCTGTTTTGTTATTATTGTTATAGGATTTGTGAAACACGTGGTCAAACGACTCGCGTAATATTTGTTTTCGTTGTATAACGAGCCGTTAAATGTAAGAAAACAAAGCCTCGCCCTAATATAAAACTGAGACAATATGTTGTTCAAAACAACAACATTGCTACTCCTTGGTGACACGTAGTCGTGATCTGCTTAAGTTGAATCATGACGTCATGACAAATACAATAGACACATCATCAATTATTGCCGACATCGTGTTTTACAAGGACTGACAAATATCCCCAAAGATCGCTCGGTGGCCGCTCTGGCAATGTTCTAACTGTGTCAAATTATTATTTTGCGGTTAAGATCATCAACAGGAGCTGATCATGATATGTTTGATACCAATTCATTTCAAACCAAATACACAAACATTTAGGACATCTTGTGTGCAACTTAGTGAAAGTTAACCTGGAAAATTCGTTCTATTGGTTGCGTTAATCTTCAATTCTGTAAAAAACACCGGTAAGATATTAGTGTGGAACAACATTCGAGTCAATATGATGTATGGTATGCACCGAACGTACACAATCAAGTACATTCAATTGTTGTCTTTTTTAAATTGTCTAAAATCAAACTAAGATAATGATAATGTTTAATTATCTTATGTTGAAGAAATGTGCACAGAAATTTCGGTTTTGTTTCGGCGATATAGACACATACAGCAGTGGCAAAAGTACGGAATACCGTTAAGGCCATCGCGGTTACACATTAAAATCCAGAGGGCGACAATGCGACAGTGCGATGGCGACAATGCGATAGTACGATGGCGACAATGCGATAGCACGATGGCGACAACGCGATAGTACGATGGCGACAATGCGATAGTCATCGTACTGTCGCCATCGTATTGTCGCACTGTCGTCATCGTATTGTCGCATTGTCGCCATCGTACTATCGCACTGTCGCCATCGTATTGTCGCACTGTCGCCATCGTATTATCGCACTATCGCATTGTCGCCATCGTACAATCGCAGTGTCGACTATCGCCTTCCGGTACACAAACTATTCTTATTGCAGAAACAAAATAGATGACTGTATAAAGATGTACTTTGAAAGAGGTTACAGTTATAATGAAATCAATTTTTTCTTATTAAGTTATAGAATGGGTATTGATGTAAGGTATGCCGAACTGTAAAGTTTTTTTTAAAGTGGCTCCATCTAGGAAAAAATACGATGTGCGCATGTGTACCGGAAGGCGATAATGCGACAGAACGATGACGACAATGCGACAATACGATGGCGACAGTGCGATAGTACGATGGCGTCGATGCGATAATATGATGACGACAGTACGATAACGCGATAGTACGATGGCGAGAATGCGATGATACGAAGTTTATATTCAAAAATCATTAAAAAAACATTCACTTTTATATTATTTATTTGTAATAATGTAAGATGTAGTAACATAACTAGAATAGGAAATGTACAGCTGAAACCAATAGCATCCATAAGAATAAATGATACAAAATATAGCAATTACAGTGACAATGGATATAATAAATGAACACGAGTGTCCACTGTAGGATAAACAAAACAGTAAACATGAACAATATTAATTCATATTTCGAGAATACTGTAGCAATTCACCAAACGATTTAGATTTATTGGCAACTGCAAGAAATCTTCAACAAACCAAAAACAATGTTAACTGGACAGTGTCCAAGTAGTGACCAATACTCCATGATGCCACATGTTGTAATGTTAATCAAGTTGTAACAAATTGACCTTGTGGTGTGGCCATTTTTTAGTATTATTTGACCAAAGTTAGTAGAAAACCACAAAACGATGTTATATACCATCTATTAAATCTTTGTACCTTGTGGTTCATAGAAAAATTTAAAAGATATTTTGATATACAAGTCTACAATATTTTGTTGTTCCCTTTGTGCAGCAGTTTTAACCTCAGGGTCATAAGTTGATACATAGAGAATAACAGGTTACTGCCTGATCGTTTTGTAATATATCAGGCGAGGCTTAGAATAAAATAACGGCGAGGCTTTGCCGAGCCGTTATTTTATTCGTGCCGAGCCTGATATATTACAAAACGATCAGGCAGTAACCTGTTTTTCTGTTTATCATACCTCTCTCTAAGTCTCCGTTTTGAAAGAAATAATTAAAATAAATTTCGCTACGACGCTGCATTTTTAGCGGGAATGAATATGATCGTTGACGTTTGACTTGTTACTAATGACGTCATGAGCACTTGCGCTTAATATTTGTAAAATATGTTTTTCGCTGTTTTGTTTGCTTTTTGTGTCTAAAATATAATACATCCTGGTATTAAAGTGTTTGTTTTGTTGAATCTGATTTTAATTTACTAAACATGATGCCTTTATAGTTCATTCCGAGTAAAATGACTTACATCCAAACATCGACTGATTTAACAACTTCCTGTCGAACATGACGTCATCAGCATTTACAGATTCATTTTAAATATTTGGAAAATACGTTTTTTGCTGTTTGTGTTGCTTTCTGTGGATAAAATGTTATACATCTTGGTATCAAATTGTTTGTTTTGATGAATCTGATTACTTTTTACAATAAAATATAACTTCTTTGTTAAGTCTTAGTAATATAACACATCGACTGATATAA
>VMBQ01000763.1:0-88520 GCA_007657795.1 Dreissena rostriformis | reverse complement strand
AAGTTATACGAGCAAGAAGCTTCACAGCGAATTCCGAGAAGATTCATTGAACTAAATGATCGTTTGTATGTGAGCAAAATTACCTTGGTTTGTAAATCTTCAGACATGATAACAATTAACTTCTAGATCAAAACCTGTCAACAGATTTACTTCTGGAACTTTCGTGACTGTTGTTGTTGTAATCATTTGTTTAATACGCGGGCTATAAAAAGAGGTCCTCACCCTCCGCGCAGAGATATTATTGGTTCCGAGCATAGCTCTGTCATTTCCCTGATGCCTTTACAAACAATTTTGTGATGGTCGATCAAAATATTATTGTTATTTGATATGATTTAAAATATCGTTTATTTCATATTACATATTTGATTTTAAAACACATATAAAGGAGTAACAGTATGTTGAAAACAACACGGTTTTGCATAAAAAAGTCACAAACTAGAAATCCTTCCAAATCTTAAAGGATTTTACTCATGAATGCAATGTCAACTGTTAAATACAAATATGAGAGGTCTTCATTCTTTGTGCGTCCGAGCAGTTTCTTCAAGTGTGGTGCCCAACCTCTTCGTTTTGCCCCCACGTTTTAAGTGCGAAAGTCCTCGTTTAATGATTGCCTGGCTTCTCAATGGGGTAATCTACTAAATGTATCGGTTCATTATAACATATTTTATGTCCTCTCAGCTGACGTATCCATAGTTAACTTACTGCTTCCACTGCTTCTTCACATGTATCATCGTTAATAAGGGTCACTGCACTGTGACTATTACCAGTCCAAATAATCGGACGTACATGTACCGGGTAATTGATTAATTCTGATTATTTTTATATAGGAGTACAATGTCATCACAGAGAGGGCCGATACAAATTAATATAATAAAACAAAAAATAATTCCGTTTTTTTTTCAATTGTCGCTCTAGGGCGGTGACCAAAGTTGTAAACATTGTTTACGTTGACTTTCTGATGGTTACACGATTGTCCCTCCTAGTCCTAACGATTCTATGGAGTATAGATTTATATAAATATGCACTCACCGTCTGCATAAACCCGTATGTTGCTCTAAAGGCGATGGAACATGATTTTGGGTTGGAGAGCGAACTATTTAACCTTAACCAACCGTTTAAACACAGACAACTACGCATATGACTGGTTACCAGCATATAGCACTATCATATCCCTGTCAGCATTATACACCACGTCATGATGGTCGATTAAAATAGAATTGTTATTTTGTATGAGTTTAAGTCTTAACTTTCTGCAAAAGTTACAATCTAGACATTCTTGCAGGGCACGTATTCACCAACCCATTTTAACTACCGGTAAGCATAATCAATAGAACACCCAAGAATTTTACTTCAGACACAAGAATTTTACTTCAGCAGAGTTTGAATACATGCAGGCTATCAATGATGCTTATGTCATAAGCGCAACGATCCATATATAAAGACTGACGTGATTTTAGGTGACAAATGTAAAATTTGACTCAACAATGAAGACTATTTAGAAAATTACCAGTGCTAAGAATATCCTTTATTTTTAGAATTAAGTTTTAGAATTGGTTGATGAATATGCGCCAAGATCTGGAAAGTTTTTTTGTGACTTCTGTGAATACCGTTCAACCCAAACGGGAGATTACAATGCGAGGAGTTTGTGAAATCCCACTTGTGATTGTGTATTTAAATACCGGAAGATAGAAATATAAATCAAAGAAAACAATGGTGCAAACATGTGCTAACTTAAAAATTGCTGTAAATTTACTTCACAAAATGTTGTAGTGTTGTATTAAAATGAGGAAGTTATAAATAAATTGTGAACACCAATATTATATACTAGATAAAGAACTTTAAAAATTGATTATAATTTAATGACAATTAAATCGATCAAACCACGGAGTGTATATAGAATCCGTGATCAAACTAAGAATGTGATGACCATCGTGTGTTGTGATTATAACAAGATGGACTCGTCTTCTCGCATATTCGAGTTTATATAGGTTTCAGTTTAAACGTCCCGCTCTATAATTATGTATCTGCCTGATCAAACAATAATGTCACCGATTCTATAAATAGCTATTAAAAGTATGTCACCGTACTGCACTTGGTGGGATTTACCTGTGTCGACGGTGTCGCGTCAACAAACTTGTATGAAGAAATCATATAACAAGAAATTGAAGGAAAATGTTATGTTTTAAAACTGTGTTAGGATAAACATATTTTTATATTTGGAGTAAAACTGTTTAGAAACCGACAGAGGGATCTATAAGATTTCACCAGAAGAAGCGAAAGGTTTAATAATAATAGTTAATACATGATCTAATGCAGGTAAATTATACTTTTCATTTCCTGTTTCGCTTGTATGTTATATATACATTCCGATTTTAATGTATTGTTCTTTATGACACGAGTGTGTTTATGATACCGTTACTGATTCATAGAATATCTTTTCACAATTTATGTTTTAGAAGTTTGTTTTTGTAATTTTTATATTTATTTAAACCTATCAAATATGAACATGTACATAAACCTTGTTATACTCAGGACAGGTCTATCATGATTGTCTGTATGAGTACGCACATCTTTTGACATCGAGGTTTTACAATAATTTATATCATCAGTTTAACAATACGTCAGTTTCGTCACGGAGTGTATATTGTAATCTAGAGTCCGTGGTTTCGTGTTCAGCCATATTTGAAAACGAATTAGATACCTAGTAAAATCAACTTTAATGAATCAAATAAACGATTTGAATAGAAATTTTGCAAGAAATGTCGTTTTTTTCTGATTCAGTTTACAGTACAATTAAAACGAACAATGACATCAGTGTTACTCTACTCTACTCATAAAACATGTACAGTAGTGAAAGTTCTCAAATTATTCACGGAATTCCAATTTAAGTACTCATAATACTAATAATAATAATAATTATTATTCCAATATATGTTGTTTCTTTGAAATGATGGACATTTTATTTACTTTAAACCAAAATGCTGTAAGCAAGAAAGTATAATAAATAAGTGTGCGTCGTTTATCTGAAATCTTTGTAATTTTACTGTTAACTTAAAAAAGAACCTAACTTTCAACCAGTATGAATCAACAGTTTTTTTGTAATTTTGAAATGGGCGCGCGTGTATGTTTAACAGAAAAGACTGACAACATTTTGAACAACGTTTCATGTGGAAAAAGTGGTCACAGTGACAAACGTCTGCCTTTCTATATAAAGAAAGTAAGCAGCAAAGAAGTGTTGTCGCAAATATTATGGGGACAACACCGGTAATTCTGTTTGTCACACATGAAGTGAATCGTAATGTGAACCATCGCCATGTTATTCATTCGTTTGAAATTATGCGCGCCTCGGGTTAAGTTTTCTTATAGTTATGGGAGTGAAACTTCAAGTTTAGCAGAACAGAACAGAACACATATTTTATTTCACTTAAGCCAAAGACGTTGATCTACGTCTCTGGCAATAGTGTAACAATTGGAATTGAAGGGAATAATTCTAACACGTTGCACGCTGATTTTCTGTAGTTTCCATTGTTTAATGAAACCAAATGACATCGCACTAAGATATCCCGTTCGTAAAAATATTTACAATGCCAATTGATAACTGGCGTGCCTAACTGGAACCACCGATAAATTGGGTCGTGTTCTGAGAAAACTGGGCAAAATGCATGTGCGTAAAGTGTCGTCCCAGATTAGCCTGTGCTAATTAGAAGTGTTGTCGCAAAATATTATGGGGGCAACACCGGTAATCCTGTTTGTCACACATGAGGTGAATCGTTCTGTGAACCATCGCCATGTTATTCATTCGTTTCGCCTCGGGTTAAGTTTTCTTATAGTTATGGGAGTTATTAGCACAGGCTAATAGTTATGGGAGTTATTAACACAGGCTAATCAGGGACGACACTTTCCGCCTAAACTGGATTTTCGCTAAGAAGAGACATCATTTAAACGAAAAATTCCATAAAAGCGAAATTGTCGTCCCTGATTAGCCTGTGCGGACTTTACGCTCATGCATTATGCCCAGTTTTCTCAGAACACGACAGAATAGTCCGTCGTTACTACATTATATACCGTGGGGCAACTGCACGGCTGGCAACATTTTGTTTTCATAAATATTAATTATGAAGCTAATGTCAAATCAAAGTACGGTACACTTCACGTTTAAAAACCTTTTGATTGAAGTCTGGTAGCAACGATCATTTTAGAAGTGACGAGAACGGTAATTATGACAAACGTGAACGAATAACTTTAACTATTACAAAGCGAACACCGCCTGCGTTGTTACTAATTTTAAATTGAAACGGAGTCGTTAATTTTGAATTTTCCGGCAGAGTTGACTATGAGATTCAGCTAGCCTAATATACCGCGGTCAATCAAATTGCATAGCGTATTTGAGTGAACGATGACTATCGCGCGTTTCTTATTTATGTCGGACTCTAATTTCGCATTAGGAATAAGGCTTACCATTTCGCGAACATGTTTTATTGACAGTAACGTTTGTTTAACAAGCTTTTAGGTCAACATCCAAAGTCACTATTATGGTCGTTTGACACTTGTATCGCTTCACTACCCGTGCTATTGTATTCATTTTTCATCCCTGAGCATTAAAAAATCAACACCGTTAAGGCGTATCCGTTTTCAAATCAACCATCGCAGTAACAGGAGACACAAAACGTAATCTAGATGGGCATCAATGGACATCAAGTAGTATTTGCAATTCACATTTATTGTCTACACTAAAGACAGTAAAGTTTAAAGTGTTAATTTATAGTCGTTTAATTATTTAGACAATAACACACGGCGGAGCTGGGCCGGACGTCTATAATCTATAGACGTCCGGTCCAGCTCAGCCGTGTATTATCGTTTATATTACATATCGTTCTATTTTATTTCTTCACTTAAATTTATTACCGAACCAGCTTTCCGTACTTTTATTTTCATGCAATTGATTACGCAATTTATGACGTACCTCGTGAGCGTAAATTTCTGTTACGAAACACACCGGTTTTAGCCAAAGGCCCTTGGGCCGTTATGTCGGCAGCGGGCCGGTTATAGACGTCCGGCCCAGCTCTGCCGTGTGTTATTGTCTAAATATTTAACATTAATGATTATCAGAAATTATAAAGTAATATTTAACATGAGCAGATTGCTGATATTTTAGCGTGGGAAATGGGTATAAGCAAACCTTTTTTATTGCCAAAAAAAGCCAACACTGCTTTCATTTGTGTGGCCGCTTACTATTCTCTCTTGTTTTCAGAACAGAAACATCTCCTCGACTGGAATCAAGTATGGGGTCTAGAAATACCACCATCTGTTTACAATTTAAATGATGCCAATGACGTAAAACAAATATTTTATCATAACGTGAATACACATTCACAGTCGATTAACATATAGAATCAAGTTTCTTTAAAGTTGTCGAAATGGACACTTCGTGATATTAGTACATGCTAGTATCGCAAAGAAGGTGCGAGCAACTCAAAGTCACCTCCTTGTATTTTTGTTGTTCCTTCTAAAATATAACTATTATACTATTTCCTGGATAAAGAGACAGCAACTTTTGCCATACACGCATTTGCTCAACAAAATGAGTGGTGAAAACGGTAAAATCGACGACTTGGATTGGCCCACATTTGGGGAAACTGAGCAATTTCAGGTGAGTTATTCCCCTGATGTGAAAGACGATGTGTTCACAGATTTCAAACCGTCCAGCGAAATCAGAAACAAGAAACGACTGCAGAGGAAGAACAAGAAGCAAAGTATTCGGAGACTTTGGCGTATTTCTGGTGAGTCAAGTCGACAAATGACTGAGGGGACTTAGAACACAAGTCAGCAAATGACTGAAAACTAACGAAATCTCAACAAAATTGGTCCTGTACCTTTAGCAAAGCCATGGTGTTGTATTTGATAGTAATTAGAATGCATGGCCTAACAATGGCCACTTTATTAAGCCTGTCATTCTATCGTTTAGAAGACTATATGGGCTCTTTACGCTTGGACAAATAATTAGCTTTATCAATAATAACTGTAGAATCGTAGCCTTTCCAACAACTGAAATGGGTATTAAAATGCATTTTCTTATGTGCTCCAAAATTAAAACGGCGTTTGAAATGTTTCACTGTTTTACAATTGTAATTCACAGAATCTGACATCGGTCGTGAAAATCAATCATGTTTTCATGACCGGAAGCGCTGTGTCGTCATATCAGTCCTAGCCACGTGCATCGTTATAGTTGCCATAGCAATAGGCCTCGGCGTCTACTTCGGAGGTAAGTAGAACGATTGATACTGTTTAGCTAATGCAATTTGTGAGCATATGCAATAATTGTGTTACATGTATATGTCTTAGTCTTTTAAACGATTTTGTCAAAAATATGGGCTTAGATGGTCTAATCTCCATAGGTATAAATCACGGCCGGTAATCACGGGCGCCAACTCTTTTTTTGCGATGTATTAATAAATGAGCCAATGTTACTTCCGAGGTAGCGCCTTTACTGAATCGCACTTCATTATCCGATTAAAAAAAAAGCGAATTTTGAAAATAACATATAAAACCTACATACCCTGTATAATTATCCGTGAAATATCAAAACATCCGGTTCTTAGCGCCAGCTCGGAAGTAGCATTGGCTCATTTATCAATGCATCGCAAAAAAAAGGTGGTGCCCGTGATTACTGGCCGTGTAAATCTGACGTCTGATAATGACATGAGAAGTTAAAAGTGATAAGGGTTTTTTGCGTGGTAGTTCTTAACGGTACGTCGCGGGTTCAAGTCTCGCAAGGGGCTTGTTTACAAATGACCGGGTGCATATACACCGCAGCTATTAACATCTAGATTGAAAACATATGATGGATTAAAAAGCGCACACAGTCTCTGAAAAAAGTATTAAGATGGTTACAGCGCTGTTTTGTATGACTATGACGTCTCGGTGCTATACACTCTTGTTACTTTTTGTTTTAGTGCGGAAATCTAAAGCGGATGACCCGAAAACCGATTTTGTTGGTAGGTTACACATAACTTTAAGTATGTTGCATTTTTTGTTTAACCTATTTTTCAATAAAACGCTCTAAGATACACTTCAATACCTTTTTAAGATTATTGTGTTTAATCCAATTAAGGCCATGAAGACAATAAAGATATCCAAGCACTATTGAGCTACTTTATCTTTAAAACTATAATTATGTTATAAAGATGATACATGCATATTTTATTTATTTATGCGCCTGACTTTCAAATAATTAAATTTTCAGTCGATGAAATAACATTTGCACCACTTTCAACATCTTCATCAACGTCTATCACAACTACACAAATTCCCGTTACACCATCACCTACTTCAACAACTTCTACAACAACCAAAGCTACAACGAAACTACCTACCACTCAAACCACAACAACTACCTCCACAAGCACAACAACTACCACCACCACTACTACTACAACAACAACGACGACGACGACGCCTCTACCGACGAAGCCCCCGGTGATCCCCTATACCGGAAGTGACGATGAAATAGCGCATGTAAGACAGCGCCTCACTAGGTGTCGCTTGCAGATGTCGGGCTTCGAGAAGTGTCAGTAAGTTTTGGCAAAATAAACCGGTAGGGGTTATATGCAGATTACTGTTTTACATCTTAATGTTTTTTTTTTTTACAGAATAAAAACAAAATAAACACGAATCAAATGCAATAATGACATGCACAGATTTTAACAATATTCTGTTGATTTCTTGCATTCATTTCTTACGCTTCCTTTGCCCCATCGTATGTCTAAATTATTTGCTTTTTCTACTTAATGACTTTACTTGTACCGTTCTTGTCATATGCATTACATTAATAATCGGTCACTATTTTTCCTTTCGAAATCTTGAAAGGGAAAACAACTCACTAGTTTTCCTCTGCAGGTCTTACCGAGAGCTGGTGACCTGCGCGTTCATCGAGGGTATCCGCCAGGGGGTGCTGGTTCCGGTGGGCGAGCTGGACACAGTAGCGGTGCGCCACCTGCAAATAATCCTCCCTTGGGACTTCTTCAAGGATCCGCTTGCATGCAGAGGTAGAGTTGGGGTTTTATAATGTTCTTCTATTTTATATATGCAGTATCCGTGTCAGAAAAGATCTTTCTCATCCACGGCAAGATCCCAATTCGTGTACGAAATACTTGGTAATCTCCTGCCATTTAGGGCTCGAGTCCGACCCGTCTAGGAAATAGTGTTTGTCAGTAAAGGACACAGGTCCTCTGTAGATCCTACTAGTACTCGTTATATTTTAAATATATCATGAACTAAAGCAATGTCCGAAATAATCTACCACAGAGTGTATGTACGCCAACCACTTATTTTTTCCAATCAAGGTGCAAATTATGCTTTGTATGAAATCAACAATCCACTTTGTGAACATATATTTTTCCATATGGAAAATTAATTGACTTAAGACGAAACATATGGAATCGCAGTAGCCTCCCTTTAATCACAACCACACGACATCTTTCTCCGCAGAAAATGGCACCTTACGTCTGTCGAACGTCAGCGCACTGCCGACGACGCTAGACGGCCTGTGCTCCAGTGCCGACGCCGTCATGATGTATGGTCGTTATAACTGCAGTATCGTTTACTACCCCTCGCAGATGGATACTATGACAAAAGAGGAGCAATGCCGGTTAGTTAACTGTAGTGCAATCCAGGAGACCGTTTCAAAAAGCCATCCTATTCTACTTACGACTCACAATCCAGTTACGATTCGCGCAGTTTATCCTTTTCTCGGCTGCTGATGCGATTGCATTTTTTGTCTAACACCCTCCACTAAGAATATGTCCGTCGATCATGTCGGCCCATAAGCCACTCTTGTATGCATGTTATCTAGAGGACGATTTGGCATACAGTTTTTTTTTTAAGTTGATCTGCTGGTTACCTTTAAGAAAAGGAAGACGCCTAGTCATGTTTGGTGATGGGGTTAAAGGTCAAGGTCACATTGGCAGTGCAATTAGTTTCCGAACGACATTAAAAGATCGCTTTAACATACGATTATCGTTTTTGCTTGATACTTAATTGATTATAAAAGTGTTTCTTGACGTTATAATTACTTTTATTATGAAACATATAACTTGAATTACTTACTTGTCAAAGTTATGATATGATATGTTATATATATTGCATGCTCATGTCTTTGTGGTACATGTTCTGCTCGTTTATAATATAATTATGAATTAACATATCTCTGTCACCACCATTGGATGATTATTGAACAATTGTATTTTGGGCCGGAGGCCTTGCATTACAATAAACCATATGTTATGTTATGTTATGTTATNGGTCAAGGTCACACTTTGAGGTCAAAGGTCAAAAATGGCCATAAATGAGCTTGTCCGGGCCATAACTATGTCGTTCATCAAGGGATTTTGAAATCATTTGGCACATATGTTCACCATCATTGGACGGTGTGTCGCGCGAAAGAATTACGTCAATATCTCCAAGGTCAAGGTCACACTTTGAGGTCAAAGGTCAAAAATGGCCATAAATGAGCTTGTCCGGGCCATAACTATGTCGTTCATCAAGGGATTTTGAAATCATTTGGCACATATGTTCACCATCATTGGACGGTGTGTCGCGCGAAAGAATTACGTCAATATCTCCAAGGTCAAGGTCACACTTTGAGGTCAAAGGTCAAAAATGGCCATAAATGAGCTTGTCCGGGCCATAACTATGTCGTTCATCAAGGGATTTTGAAATCATTTGGCACATATGTTCACCATCATTGGACGGTGTGTCGCGCGAAAGAATTACGTCAATATCTCCAAGGTCAAGGTCACACTTTGAGGTCAAAGGTCAAAAATGGCCATAAATGAGCTTGTCCGGGCCATAACTATGTCGTTCATCAAGGGATTTTGAAATCATTTGGCACATATGTTCACCATCATTGGACGGTGTGTCGCGCGAAAGAATTACGTCAATATCTCCAAGGTCAAGGTCACACTTTGAGGTCAAAGGTCAAAAATGGCCATAAATGAGCTTGTCCGGGCCATAACTATGTCGTTCATCAAGGGATTTTGAAATCATTTGGCACATATGTTCACCATCATTGGACGGTGTGTCGCGCGAAAGAATTACGTCAATATCTCCAAGGTCAAGGTCACACTTTGAGGTCAAAGGTCAAAAATGGCCATAAATGAGCTTGTCCGGGCCATAACTATGTCGTTCATCAAGGGATTTTGAAATCATTTGGCACATATGTTCACCATCATTGGACGGTGTGTCGCGCGAAAGAATTACGTCAATATCTCCAAGGTCAAGGTCACACTTTGAGGTCAAAGGTCAAAAATGGCCATAAATGAGCTTGTCCGGGCCATAACTATGTCGTTCATCAAGGGATTTTGAAATCATTTGGCACATATGTTCACCATCATTGGACGGTGTGTCGCGCGAAAGAATTACGTCAATATCTCCAAGGTCAAGGTCACACTTTGAGGTCAAAGGTCAAAAATGGCCATAAATGAGCTTGTCCGGGCCATAACTATGTCGTTCATCAAGGGATTTTGAAATCATTTGGCACATATGTTCACCATCATTGGACGGTGTGTCGCGCGAAAGAATTACGTCAATATCTCCAAGGTCAAGGTCACACTTTGAGGTCAAAGGTCAAAAATGGCCATAAATGAGCTTGTCCGGGCCATAACTATGTCGTTCATCAAGGGATTTTGAAATCATTTGGCACATATGTTCACCATCATTGGACGGTGTGTCGCGCGAAAGAATTACGTCAATATCTCCAAGGTCAAGGTCACACTTTGAGGTCAAAGGTCAAAAATGGCCATAAATGAGCTTGTCCGGGCCATAACTATGTCGTTCATCAAGGGATTTTGAAATCATTTGGCACATATGTTCACCATCATTGGACGGTGTGTCGCGCGAAAGAATTACGTCAATATCTCCAAGGTCAAGGTCACACTTTGAGGTCAAAGGTCAAAAATGGCCATAAATGAGCTTGTCCGGGCCATAACTATGTCGTTCATCAAGGGATTTTGAAATCATTTGGCACATATGTTCACCATCATTGGACGGTGTGTCGCGCGAAAGAATTACGTCAATATCTCCAAGGTCAAGGTCACACTTTGAGGTCAAAGGTCAAAAATGGCCATAAATGAGCTTGTCCGGGCCATAACTATGTCGTTCATCAAGGGATTTTGAAATCATTTGGCACATATGTTCACCATCATTGGACGGTGTGTCGCGCGAAAGAATTACGTCAATATCTCCAAGGTCAAGGTCACACTTTGAGGTCAAAGGTCAAAAATGGCCATAAATGAGCTTGTCCGGGCCATAACTATGTCGTTCATCAAGGGATTTTGAAATCATTTGGCACATATGTTCACCATCATTGGACGGTGTGTCGCGCGAAAGAATTACGTCAATATCTCCAAGGTCAAGGTCACACTTTGAGGTCAAAGGTCAAAAATGGCCATAAATGAGCTTGTCCGGGCCATAACTATGTCGTTCATCAAGGGATTTTGAAATCATTTGGCACATATGTTCACCATCATTGGACGGTGTGTCGCGCGAAAGAATTACGTCAATATCTCCAAGGTCAAGGTCACACTTTGAGGTCAAAGGTCAAAAATGGCCATAAATGAGCTTGTCCGGGCCATAACTATGTCGTTCATCAAGGGATTTTGAAATCATTTGGCACATATGTTCACCATCATTGGACGGTGTGTCGCGCGAAAGAATTACGTCAATATCTCCAAGGTCAAGGTCACACTTTGAGGTCAAAGGTCAAAAATGGCCATAAATGAGCTTGTCCGGGCCATAACTATGTCGTTCATCAAGGGATTTTGAAATCATTTGGCACATATGTTCACCATCATTGGACGGTGTGTCGCGCGAAAGAATTACGTCAATATCTCCAAGGTCAAGGTCACACTTTGAGGTCAAAGGTCAAAAATGGCCATAAATGAGCTTGTCCGGGCCATAACTATGTCGTTCATCAAGGGATTTTGAAATCATTTGGCACATATGTTCACCATCATTGGACGGTGTGTCGCGCGAAAGAATTACGTCAATATCTCCAAGGTCAAGGTCACACTTTGAGGTCAAAGGTCAAAAATGGCCATAAATGAGCTTGTCCGGGCCATAACTATGTCGTTCATCAAGGGATTTTGAAATCATTTGGCACATATGTTCACCATCATTGGACGGTGTGTCGCGCGAAAGAATTACGTCAATATCTCCAAGGTCAAGGTCACACTTTGAGGTCAAAGGTCAAAAATGGCCATAAATGAGCTTGTCCGGGCCATAACTATGTCGTTCATCAAGGGATTTTGAAATCATTTGGCACATATGTTCACCATCATTGGACGGTGTGTCGCGCGAAAGAATTACGTCAATATCTCCAAGGTCAAGGTCACACTTTGAGGTCAAAGGTCAAAAATGGCCATAAATGAGCTTGTCCGGGCCATAACTATGTCGTTCATCAAGGGATTTTGAAATCATTTGGCACATATGTTCACCATCATTGGACGGTGTGTCGCGCGAAAGAATTACGTCAATATCTCCAAGGTCAAGGTCACACTTTGAGGTCAAAGGTCAAAAATGGCCATAAATGAGCTTGTCCGGGCCATAACTATGTCGTTCATCAAGGGATTTTGAAATCATTTGGCACATATGTTCACCATCATTGGACGGTGTGTCGCGCGAAAGAATTACGTCAATATCTCCAAGGTCAAGGTCACACTTTGAGGTCAAAGGTCAAAAATGGCCATAAATGAGCTTGTCCGGGCCATAACTATGTCGTTCATCAAGGGATTTTGAAATCATTTGGCACATATGTTCACCATCATTGGACGGTGTGTCGCGCGAAAGAATTACGTCAATATCTCCAAGGTCAAGGTCACACTTTGAGGTCAAAGGTCAAAAATGGCCATAAATGAGCTTGTCCGGGCCATAACTATGTCGTTCATTGTGAGATTTTGAAAACATTTGGCACATTTGTTCACCATCATTGGACGGTGTGTCATGCGAAAGAATTACGTCGATATATGCAACGTCAAGGTCACACTTTGAGTTCAAAGGTCAAAAATGGCCATAAATGATCTTGTCTGGGCCATAACTATGTCATTCATTGTGAGATTTGTAAATTACTCGGTACATTTGTTCACAATCATTGGACGGTGTGTCACGCGAAAGAGTTACGTCAATATTTCCAAGGTCAAGGTCACACTTTGAGTTCAAAAGTCAAAAATGGTCATACATGAGCTTGTCCGGGCCATAAATATGTCATTCATTGTGAGATTTTAAAATGACTCTGTTCATTAATTTTGTTCACAGTCATTGGACGGCGCGTCATGCGAAAGAATTCAAGACTTCAAAGGTCAAAATGGCCATAAATGATAATGGCATAATAACTCTTAAAAATCGCCATAAATTAGCTTCTCTTGTTTTGTGAAGACAGCATGCAAAAATATTCGGTGTCAATGCAGCATGTGGGGTATACGTCACGTCTGTGACAAAGCTCTAGTTAAGACTACTCATGGCTTGTTCATGTTTTCAGGTATTTGTCGCGTTATGTGTTTGCATGCGGAACCACTTACATGAAAACTCTGGGGCTGCCCTGTACAGCTCAACATATACGCGACGCCCTTGTTGCTCAATCTGGTGTCATCAACAACATATTTGGAATAGATGTGCAGAAATACAACATGGAGAGCTCATGTATAGGTAATTATGTTTTTGGAATTCCCTTAACTTAAAACTCAAGCCATTGGTAAATCTGATTAAAAAGTGCTGAAGCTCAAATATATTTAATTTAGAGCGAATCCTTTTTTTGTAAAGTTAATGGCTAGAATGATTATTTATAAAGTGGTTTATGCATTTTGTTTTCTGTGAAAATCCTTTGTTTAATTTGTGACACTCCGATTTTTTACACGATATTAATTTATGAATAGCTTCCACGAGTGTTCAAAAGGCATGCCGTCCTTTTCTGATATCTACGCAATCAAATGCAATCCACGAACAATAATTGTTCGATTCAGTTCCTTTGAATATATGCTTGATTACAGGACACTTTATCTAAACTAGGATATAATATTCCTCGTACTCGTATATTACCTTTAATTTAAGTCTGTTTATCGAAAGATCCGCAAACAAGTCGATATATCACACAATTGTATCGGCGAATTTATATGCATTCATCTTAATGAAAATATTGTGTTGACGTTACTCTACTTGTTTCAGAATCCGATAAGATTTAAAGCAAGTCGCGGTTTTTCGGTGCAGCTGGAAGAACATCAACGTGTGAATGGTCCATGGTTGTTTTCGTTGTGTGGCTATTAACTTATCGTAGTTCGAACATTATCGAGTTACCAAAAAGTGAATGAGGGATTTGTCTTACTTTTACTTTTATAGCGTTGTCACAAGAGCGATTTTCCTCTTTGCTAGACCGTATTTTGTTATTTGCTAGACCGTATTTTGTTATTTGAGTTATGGAAATTATGGGCAAAAACTGTCGAAAACTTGAATATTTTTCATTTAGAGAGGCATCACGTTATATGTGACCAATGCAAACAAATATAACACTAATACTATTGAGTGTCCATAGTACGAACGCTATCAAATCCATGCTTCAAATGCGAATGAAGTAGGAAATCTGCCATATACTTGCACATGAGGAAGCACTGCGCACATGACATTGGCAAACATGTTTGACGAACATATTGAAACAGTGAAACTTACCTTTCACTATTGCGTGGTTGCACAAGGAAACACGTAACCTTGTCATTTTTCTGCGCACCAACTTGCCACTTTCTGAACACGGAAGTCACAATGAACACTATTATCTTGTAGTTCTATGCTTTTAATATTTCGAAGTTATCTGCAGTATCAATCAGAAGTTTTCTTGTTACAAACCTTTTTTTTCCATTTTCAAACTAGCACTTCAAGGAATCATTCATCAGTATTCACAATTTTACTTTATTCCAGTATCTTCGCAGTTGAATTACTTGCAGCGTTTCAAAACTTTAGAATTCAAATTTTACAATACTGATTTGCACTGTATTGCCATTTTATACTATGTGTCAATGTAAAGCTGCAATTGAATGATCGTTTTAAGCCATTAACTATGTTAAAACAATGCTTGCATGGTATACGGCCATTTGTACCATTTGTATACATTTGTACGGTATAAGTATTATTAGAACCTCCGATCACCCTCTCACCTCTGTTCCAATGGTAAAGTCATCAGTGTTCAAATAGTCGTAGCCTTGAACATGTTATTTAACGTGAAAAGAAAGCAGTTGAACTGTTGTTGTTGTTTTTCATTAAATGTATTGTGTATTTTCTCTTTTGAAACTACATTTATATAGATGTTTATGTATTAAAATTGTATCGAACTGTTACTATTCGTTTTTGAAGGTGCTGTTGTTTAAACAATTTGCTCATGTATGTTTGTACACATTGTTAATCAAAGTATTGAGCTGTATGAGCCGCGTCACGCGAAAATGGATCTTATGACATATGCTCCAGAGCAGCATGCGCATCTACACACACTGGTCGAGGGCTACCCTACCCGGTATAAAGTCACGCAATATTTCATGGTATTATAAGCGGACATGGAAGCTCCTGTCCAGTGTGTCGCATACGTCTTAAGGCCCATTGTTGCATGACGCGGACCGTATGTTAAAGATGTTGGTAAATATTTCCCAACACTAACGAACATTTTTCAATGGCGTATGACTATTTAAGTTTGTAAATATTTAAGTTTGTAAATGTGTCGTGTTCTGAGAAAACTGGGCATAATGCTTGTGCGTAGATTGTCATCCCAGATTAGCCTGTGCAGTCCGCACAGGCTAATCAGGGACGACAATTTTTGATTTTATGGAATTTTTCGTTTAAATGATGTCTCTTCGTAGCAAAAATCCAGTTTAGGCGGAAAGTGTCGTCACGAATTAGCCTGTGCGGACTGCACAGGCTAATCTGGGATGACACTTTACGCACATGCATTTTGTCCAGTTTTCTCAGATTGCGACACAAATGTGTTGTATTACAATTGATAACACATTATTTTATCGGGCATACATTTAAGCTAGATGTTTGTGTTCTTTTCCAAATTATATACTCATCTGTAAGCCTTTTGTTTTAACCATTGAAAGTTTAGGTTCTATATTAAGAGCCCACATGACCGTGATAAATCTATAAAGAATATTATATAACAAGTATTAGAACAAACGTATAAGCACATAGAACACCCTGTTTTGAGTGCTTCACTCTTTATAATTTGGAGACTTATTGAGCAGAAATTAATGGTAGTTTAGACATAGTTGACCTAAAGCAGAACAAAATGTTATCGACATTCTTTTTTTTAAATTTGTATATGACTTGTGTTAATATAATCAAACAATGTAATGTAGTCTAGTTATGTTGTTATGTATACTTCGAAAGTAAAAATATGATTTAAGAAAACTCACATGAAATAAGCATATTACATTTGAAAACAAGCTCATCTCTACATTTTTTATCACATGCTATACCTTTTTTCCAAGTTAATACAGACATTACGTATTTTTATGCCACCTTTTTAAAAAAAAGTGGTATATTGTTTTTGGCCTGTCTGTCTGTCTGTCTGTCTGTCTGTCTGTCTGTCTGTCCAAAACTTTAACCAATATTAAAATTTTGTCATAACTTGTGCAATATTAAAGATAGCAACTTCATATTTGGCATGCATGTGTATCTCATGGAGCTGCACATTTTGAGTGGTGAAAGGTCATGGTCATCCTTCAAGGTCAAAGATAAAATAAAAGCGGCGCATTAGGGGGCATTGTGTTTCTGACAAACACATCTATTGTTTTATATTACTCATGTGTAAAACAACATTTTTAAGCGTTTTCATTTGCTACAGAATCAATAACTAACCAATCGCATGGCATTTTTGGTAAAATGACGTCGTCAACATGAAATGACGTCATGATAGTAAACAACTTTTAGATCTCTCAGCATTTGTTTGGTCAATTAAGATGTATTTGAAGGCTCGCTTACTAACACAACTTATGAACTCGTTTAATAAAATATGGTATGATTTGAAAAACTCATGTCAGATCCTATATATATGTAATATGAAAACAATATCGCGTACATGAAA
Organism: Dreissena rostriformis; assembly: GCA_007657795.1. Lineage (NCBI taxonomy): Eukaryota > Metazoa > Mollusca > Bivalvia > Myida > Dreissenidae > Dreissena > Dreissena rostriformis. The sequence continues at coordinate 71,407 of VMBQ01000763.1, read as the reverse complement.
TTTTAATTTCACTTTCATCGAAACCATATTACTTTATTGCATTTTTGACATTCGTTGAAACAGACACTAACAACAGAAGTCAAAGCTTTTGATCTTTGATTCTTTCTTGTTGTTCCATCAATTAAATTAACACTAAATATGTCACGTTATTTGTATTAAAACTTAACTCTGTTGTGTTATAGTTTATATAGTATTTCTTTGACATATACAACAGTTCTTTATTATAATATTATTGCAAATGATGGGTATACATTCAAGTGTTGTTGTTTTAAGGATGACATAAAGCTGGTTAGTTAAATTGTATACCTCAATAATAATGTAAGGTAAATCATTAACATCATTATTACGTACACACTATGTGTTTGTATCATTGTCATCACAGACTATAGGAGCCGGTCTCAGAAAATGGACTTAATGCATGTGCGTAAACTGTCGTCCCTGATTAGCCTGTGCAGTCCGCATATGAAAATCAGGAACGATACTTTCCTACAAGACTTGATTTTCGTTTTAAAGAGACTTCTTTTACACCATAAAATCCATAAAAGCGCAAAGTGTCGTCCCTTGTTAGCTTTTGCGGACTGCATAGGTTAATCTAGGACGATACATCAAGCATATGCATTAAGCCCGGTTTTCACAGAGTCCGGCTCCTACAGTAGTAGTTTCAGTATCATAAATGGAAGCCTATTTGTTCTATTCTAGTGCATATATTTACACATTTTACATGTTAATTTGTTTTTCGGGTTTAATTGACTCAAAAAAAAATATTTTTTTTTATATGATTCCGTTTCATTATATTCTTTATATTTCGTGTTGTCTTAGTAATCTACGCAGAATAAACAATACAAACAAAAAATGATTGCCTATTTCGGTCCGTTCAGTCAACAATTAATAACGAAAATGCATCGTTTGCATAGAGCACTTTGCATGCAACACATACAAATCCAAGACATTGAAAGTGCAGAGTATAACGGTAGTTCGATTTGCCGTTTGTAAAATGGAAGGGAAGAAATTTATTATTCAACCCGTCTTCTGTATGTGAGCTCTCCAGTTAAATTGATTTGGGTTTCTGTCAGACTCTATTATCGTTTTGATTTATAACAAAAAAGACCAACTTTAATATATAGATAATATATAGTTGGTGACTTTTGACAACCTGTGATATAAGACGAGTTTGGATTGAAAGTAGGAAAAGGCAAGGCTTGCTGAGCCTTTTCACACGCCATATCGAACGAGTATGGTATAACATGATATCAAAATCACAAACCATATTATCTTTTCATTATGTCATCAACACAATGTAAAACACTCGACCATAAACATGTTAAATATAACAGACTGCAAATTTTGCGATTTTCGGTATAGAACAATATGCAAATGATACAGCCTGATGACGTCAACGGGGGTCAATGTGTATTAATCATTACACACAAAGGAAATAGTGCGTAATAAAAACAATGCATTACTAATTTGTTAACAATTATTAAATCAATGAGCAAGCAATCGGAGCGAGAAAGTGTTACTTGATGCGTGATCAAACATAACACAAATTAAATTATATAGTGTTGTCTTTTACACACAGTACTTTAGAGTACCCGGGCCACTTTTAAGTAGTACTTTAGAGTACCCGGGCCACTTTTAAGTAGTACTTTAGCCGAGAACAACCAATTGAGCATTAGTAACCTTAAACAAATTGAGATTTAGTCACGCAAGGACATACATAGATGCGTTCCATCAAAACTGCATTTGAATTGCAGATGGGGCCAATGTCACTGTTACTAAATATAGATAAATGGTTTCCGCTAAATAACTCAATACAATTTTTAGCTATTGTATTGGAACTACGTACATAAATGCCTTATATGAAGATGTGTTGGGTCGAGTTCAAGAATACTTTCAGTAGATTTTGAATAATTATTTTTACTCAATAACTTGAAACCCACGTGAGCCATTGTAATGAAATCTGATGCTTAGATTCCTTATATCCATTGAATGAATATGCGATGAGTGTTATCAAGGTATATGTAACTGTAACTATATATATAAACATGATTTCATCTTAATATCCCAAGAATGAATTGAGCTATTTTGATGCAAGCAAATATACATTGTACAGCAACTTCATTTTTGTTTGCAGATTAGTCACATTGGGCCAAGGTTAACATTTAGGTAACTGTTAGTAAAAACTGTAAAATCATTTACATTCGTCGGCACGAAATTTCGTATTTGTTAAAAAAAATGAATATTTTGTGGACACGCAAATTGGTGGATTTCTGATTTTGGCAACAACATAACTTAGGAACTTTGCGTCGGTAATTTCCGAATATGTTGGTAATACATTTCCGCGTTAATCGCGACGGGCAGAGGGATTCACTTGCAGGAAGTGGGGTCTGTTTATCACAAACTATTAACATAGTCCATTGTTTTAAGAAAATAGTTACAGGAAGTTTGCATTACATGACAATGAACTAGTCCATTGCTATGAGGTGACAGTAAACGGATTAACGGGACTGAATGGCCGTTAACGAGTGTTAACAAAGTCAATTTGATATTCGATAAGTCATATTCAAATACAGAACAGAACATAATATTTTATTTTGACTTTACTTGTAAAGTTCATCGTCATAGACATACATATAACAACAACAACATTTATAATTACATGTATATATAATTTACAATAACAATATGCGTTTGAAGTGCATGCATATTATTCATCGTTTTAAAGAACGGTTAATTTAAATAAACAGGAAATAAACATATTTCGTGAGAATGTCACATGGATGAGGTTGATACATAGTGACCACACAATGTAAGGCATATATTTAAATAATTACAATAATTATAGCTTTTTCTGAACTTATTTTCATTGTAAAAAAAATCTAATTATTTTACACTACAAATCAAATCAAAAATCAAATCAATATTTATTTATTGTCGGTATGATTTACAAAACATAATAACATAAGCTATGAATAGCTTTTGACCGACAGATTACAAACATAACAGTATAACAAATAAGCATAAGAACACAAAGTTAAGAAATTACATGGACATGTAAATTATAAGTTAATTTATAAAAACACAATGTAGAATCACAGTGTGAAACATACATAAAAGAGTATTCTAAAAATCCTTAAAGGGGGTAATAAATTAGTTTATATAAAAGCTGTGTTAAAGCTGCTGATCTTGAAACCATACATATATGACATTTTCTCTTATGTTAAAACCTTTTGAACTAAACATGGCTAGCGTTCTAAATACAGTATTGGTTCAATCATGGACATTCTGACGACACTCTTACCTTTATTGGCACCAATTTGAGAACTTTCAAATGGTTTTGGCTATTATTATTGTAAGCAAAGTCTGTATGATAATGATTTTACAGTATAGAGAAATGGTTTCAAATAAAATCAAGGTTTATGTGTCCCTTATGATATGTTGAAATTAGAAATATTATAAATTACATCAGAGCTAAATAATAACCATAGAAAACAAACAGTTTGGTTTAGATAAAAAGCGCCAGAAACTCTGACAAGAACAAGAAATGTCGAGCGCGCTGTCATCCCACTGTCAGCCTTTGTTTTTAGTGCCAATAGTTCCATTAAGTGTCAAGATCCATTAACAGCGGTCGATAACAAATGTTTCATACGCGTTTTAGCATTATTTGAAATAGGTCAGTTATGAAACACTGGCTGTTTGAGAGCATCTGTTTCATACAACACTACATTAGATTTAATATGATTGAACGTTTGTGAATCGTCTACTTACACGTTTATCCAATATTATCGTTTATATACCGTTGTAACGTAACTTCATATTAACCGATGGAGTTAACCCATTTATGCCGAGTGGACTCTCCCATCCTTCTAAATTGGATCATTTTATTTCAAAAATTAGGGATGTCTAGTATATTTATTTCTATATTAAGAATAGTTCTTACAGAAATTCCTTTAAGCAAACAGCGCAGACCCTGATGAGACGCCGCATTATGCGGCGTCTCATCTGGGTCTACGCTGTTTGATAAGGCCTTTTTTTCTAGACACTAGGCATAAATGGGTTAACAAAGATTTCCTATTTGCGTGCATTACAAATTCTCCTGCCGGGACGAACATTTAAAGAAACTTCGCATATTTAAACCGTTCTTATGTCAGGTATCTTAAAATATAGGTATCGAACAACAAAAGTATTTTTTTTTTAATCATATGATATTAATGAATAATAAGAAGTAATTAAACAGAAATAAATTAAATGTCTGCATCGCGGTCCTAAACACAAAAATCAATACCTTTGTAGATGTGCATCCAAGTTAATTTTGGTCGGTTTCTCGGAAAACTGGGCTTAATGCGCGTGTGTTAAGTATCGTCCTAGATTAGCCTGTGCATATGCTTATCAGTGACAACACTTCCCGTCTGAACTGGATTTTCGTTTTGAAGACACTTCATGTAAACTAAACATTCCATAAAAGCGGAAAGTGTTGTCACTGATTAGACACTAATAAGTCTTGGCGGACTGCACATGCTTATTAGGGACGATATTTTACGCATATGCATTAAAAAGATTGTTCCAGAGACCGGCTCATTTGTATTTGCACCTACATTTCTTATTTGCATGCCTACATTTGGATAAAGTGTGGGGTTTTTTACGACCGTTAATCGGTAAACATTGACCGTTCCAGTGCGATCCCTATATGTTTGTTCATATGTTTTTTTTTCTGATGATGTTATATGTTGCTTTTGGTAATTGGTTATGCACTTGTAAAACATAAAGAATACCGTGCTAGGAAACATGCTCGCACTTAAACAATGCGGCAGCGTCTCTTATCTAAACGTATTTTTCCATTAACATACAGTTGCAATTACAATCAATAGAAATACACCACGTTTATATGCAATTGTGTTCCTTATTCTCGACTGTCTGAAAATGTTATTAGAGTTGCGCATTAGGTCACGTTTCTTGATAAAACCGTTCTTCGCTTTTGATTGATAGTAAAGTATCTACACTGGAAGCTTAGAATAATTGCCCATCATTTCCTTATTGTGACCGTGTTTTATAAGAAATACAAGGCGATCTTAAGTGCGTAAAGTTGAGGAACAGACACAGTGAGACACTAATTTGTTCGATAAACTTTTAGCATTACATAACAGTCACATTGTAATGACAATGGTATTTCGTTTATTTGTTATATAAGTCATCAAGCTCATAATACAATAATTACACGCTTAAATCAAGGTAGATGGCATATTCTAGATTTAAGAAAAAATTATAACGTTTTTATGTGAGTTGATAATTATTCAATAATTATACAGAGTTCACTTTGTTGACGTGCATTCATAACACAACAAAGTCATAACAATTGTTAAACAGACGTAATTTTCACTGTATTTGCAATATAGATTTGTATCGTAATACACATCAAGCATATACAATGGTTGCTTAACTGCTTACCCATTGTTCATGTTATACATATCAAGAATATAAAATAGCAGCTAAATAGTCTTTTCAAAATTCAAATTGTTATACACCATCAGTATATGTAACCGTGGATAAACTGTTAAAATAGTTGTACATACTCATCAATAGTATAACTGTTCATGCTGTACACATCAAGAGTATTAACAGTAGCTAAATGGTCTATTAGATATTCACACTCTTACACACGATAATAATATGCATCATTGGCTAAACTGTTGATTAAGTTAATCATATCGATATGCACATTGAAAATATTAATAGTTGCTATAATATATCTATTCAAATATTGCAAACATTTTACTTGTCCTTCAGGCAAACGCAGCGTCTAGATATCTTGCAAGTGCAAAAATGCTTTGCAAACATGTAAGCAAAGATTTGGCCTTAATGCAAACACAGCGTCTAGATATCTTCAAGTGCAAAAATGCTTTGCAAACATGTTAAAATAGACTTGCCTTTAATGCAAACGCAGCGTCTAGACATCTTGCAAGTGCAAAAATGCTTTGCAAACATAATAACATAGACTTGCCCTTAATGCAAACGCAGCGTCTAAATATCTTGCAAGTGCAAAAATGCTTGCACATAAGTATCAGATATTATTTCTATAAATTACAGTTAACTGTTCAGTTGCAGACAATGCCAATCAAATATCTCTTTCACATAACGTTGCCGTAAGTCAAGATAAATGCGGAAGGCTATTAAAATATATAATTCGTTTTCTTTGCTGTCAACGATGAACAAGTGGAAAATAATCGTCGAACTTACCCAACCCTGCTTGATACCTATGTGACACGACAAGTTGTCCGTAAGATTGTTCTTAAGTTTCACACAAGAGCGTAGTTGGCTGTACATGGACTGAAATACTTACAACAGTCTGCTGTTTCTATCAACACCTTTGAGTATCTGACTATTCCATAACAGTTGGTGCTTGCAACAGTTACTTGTGTCCGTGGTGCTTTCTGTTTAGGGGATAGGGGTTATCATGCGATCGAACCTTTCGATAGTAAAAGTCCCGGATGAAAGCACGTTATTAAAAAAACTCACTTATTACATGTAGCGTGATTTGTTTTGTGTATTTATACATTTCCATGCATGAGTCATTTGTACAAATCGCACGTATGTTTTGCATATTTTTAGAGATTTTTAATTTTCGTTTTCACTCAAATATCGTTATTTATAGTTTCGTGCATGACGTCAAACGTGTTTGCATACTCTGTCTCCCTCCGGCGACATGTAAAAAATAATGGTTTTAATTTTACAAAACTTTGATACGTTGGTATTGTCACAAATTGTCAGTGATTTTGTTAAGTCATATAAATGAAAGTGCACTGCACCTATAGCTCTTCTATGAGGCATCAGTGTTCATCATTCAAATGGATTTCTTAGGAAAGTGCTTTTAGGTAAGTGTACATCACATTAACAAAAGTAATAGTGTGTATGGTTGCATTATGATCAATCTCTGGTATTGCAATTGGATGGTCTGTGCTAATTAAGTTTGGTAGCAAAGCTTTAGAACAAATTATGAGTTTCAAAATATCGGGTTCGCAGATATTAAATAAAGTGTATTTTTATTAATTTTTGGATAATCTTAAAATGTTACATAGTTTTGTTATATCGTACATGTAAAATAAAGCATTTTTTTAAAGTAGGCAACAGTGTGAAATAATAATACTATCCTCTGTGTTCATCTAAAACATTTATTCTACAAATATGTTCTTATCAAAACTTAGTGTAAAGGACCATTTTATGAAATAGTAATAGTAGTTGTATTTGTGTTACTTTTGCAAAAATACATAATAAAGGCAACAATATGCGCATTTAATAACACCTTACAATTTTACACAAATTGTATCAAGTACTGCATCCGTTAATGGAGGGCATTGACACTAGACACATCAGACTGTTTGACTTAATTCTTACATGTATATCCACAGGTATCTAAAAAGATTCGTACACACCATAGCGCTTGTAGTTAGTGTTAATGGACTTTAATTGTTATGTTGACATTATAATTAGGACACATTTGTGGACAGCTATTTCACTCTTTTTTGTTAACGTCATTTGTATCCAATATATAGGCTACCATTATCACGCTGAACTTTATTCAACCTTTGACAGTCAACAAACATCGACTATTATTGCCCATTATCAAGAATCCACGTATTTCCGTTACCTTGACCGTAACGCGGATCTATACTTGTCAAACGTGAGATCAAGAGAAAGAACTATTCTTTTCACAAAAAGAAAGCTGTCTCACATATATGTAAGCGAATTTTTGTAAACGAGGCAATCACAAAACACCGCAGCGAGGTACTCTTTCATGCTCGCAAGCTTGTACCTTACAAACTTAAAGAGACACGTGATGGGCAAATCTTCATCCGTGACCTCAATCGTGTTATTCACATACTAGAATAACCCGAGCAGATCACAGGGCTCTGCTCCAAATCCAACCGTTTCTATGCGTCTGTAGCAGGTAGCAAGTATATGTAAACTTGTCATTCCAATATTGGACGAATAGTATACATACACTTACCCTAAACATTTTCAATATATGTGAGAAACGTGGTACTCATATTAGTACCAGATATGAATGATGACTAACATAAACATAAGGTTCAGAAAACCGTATACATGAAAGTTGTTTTCGTTGTTGTTATGTTTAGCATACACCCTACCCTGCATATAGGGTGTATGGGGCTCTGGATAGAAGTCGTACTTTTGGTGCCCGTCGACTGCATCCTACATTTAGGATGGACAGGCATCTCTGGTCTTCATCCATCTCCTAAACTCTCACATACTGGCTCCTAGCGCCATACCCTGGAAACCGCTTCAGTCGGCGGGCTAAACCATGTGAGGGGGTGATGTTAACACGGCATCACTGGGCGTATGAACTTCCAAGAAGAAGTCACCTAAGCTTTTGCGTGTTTGGAGTGAAGTCCCGTAGGCGGTGTCTTGTGCAAATGAGGCAAGGCTCCGGCATATCTGCAACCGAGCTTATCTTTAGTCGTCTCGACAACATCCTGCCACTAGATCCAGATGATTACGGACGAGAGAGTGAGGCTGGTTTATGCGCAACCCTTCTTCACTTTAATCAAAGTCTTTAGCGCAAGTCATGTTTTCAACTCTACTCCACCAAAAGTCCTGAGGCGATTGGCAAGCGACGATACCAGCAGGTGTGGATACACTGGAAGCTGCAGTTGCGACCCTACACACAGGCGGCTCAAGACACTGGTCGTCAGCTCTTTGACCGAGACAGCAAAGTCTCCCGGCAACATCTTGAGTGACTGAGCAGCCCTCTTTAGGAATTCACTGCTCATCCCCGTAGTCTGGGGAGGGGGCTTGAAAAGGTGCCTTGAAAAATTGCCTTGTCTCAACTCACACGGGCTAGTTTACCGCGACTAGCAGGGATTCCAATCATGCGTTCGAAATACAAGAAAGATCAAACACATACCGATTACAATCGGCGCATGTAACGTACGTACACTATTGGACAGGGACGAGTCCAATAGACCAGAAAGAAGAACAGCCCTCGTAGCAAAGGAGCTGTCGAGATACAATGTGGACATTGCTGCTCTGAGCGAAACTCGTTTTGCTGAAGAGGGATAGTTGAGAGAGCCAAACGCTGGATACACTTTCTTCTGGAGTGGTCTTGGGAAGGATAAACGCCGTGAGGCTTGGGTTGGCTTTGCTATAACAAATGACCTCATAGGCAAATTAACTAGCCTACCAAAGGGAGTCAATGTCGCCTTATGACGCTCACTCTTCAACTGAAAGGAAAAAGTTATGCAACAATTGTTAGCTGCTATGCTCCTTCCATGACAAACCCTGATGACATCAATGAAGAACTTGATAATATTATTGATTCCGCACCCAAACAAGACAAACTAGTGGTTCTTGGCGACTTCAATGCCAGGGTCGGGTCAGATGTACACATGGGGAGAAGTCATTGGCAAACACGGTGTTGGATCGTGCAACAGCAATGGTCTTCTCTTGCTCAGTTGTGTGCCCAGCATAACCTTAGTGTAACAAACACACTCGTCCAGCTCCCAACCCGAAACAAAACCTATTGGATGCACCCGCGCTCAAAATACTGGCATCTTATCGACTATGTCATTGTCAGGTCTGCAGACAGGAACTATGTGCGAGTGACAAAGTCAATGTGTGGAGCAGATTGCTGGACGGACCACCGCCTCTTAAAAAGTAAACTCAACTTTCATATTCATCCTCCTAGGCGCCCACAGGGGAAGAAACCTCCGAAACGTCTGAATATTGAGAAGCTGAACAATGTTGACGTCAAAAAGCAGGTAGCAAGTGCGTTGGATGAAAAACTTGAGTCAATTCCTTTGAATTCTGGCAAAATTGAACAAGACTAGGCGGACTTCAAGAACACTGTACACTCGATATGCTGTACCTTACTTGGTCCTAAAATGCACGCTCACCAGGATTGGTTTGATGAAAACAACGAGGCTATAGACAAACTGCTTGCAGAAAAGAATAAACTCTTAAAGCTGAACCTCTCAAATAAAACCCAAGCCAACACAGCTGCTTTACACCATGCAAAGCAAAATGTTCAGATAAAGCTAAGGCACATGAAAGACAAATGGCTCAAACAAAAAGCCGATGAAATCCAGGACTATGCTGACTCTCACAACTCCAAACGTTTCTATCAAGCTGTCAGAACACTGTATGGTCCCCAGCCTGCTGGTACATCACCGCTGCTCTCTGCAGATGGGACCAAACTTATCACAGACAAGCCTGGCATTCTGGATAGGTGGGCTGAGCACTTTGAGTCGGTTTTAAACATGCCGTCAACAATCAGTGACGAAGCAATAAATCGCCTTTCTCAGGCCCCGATTGACAATACACTCGACAATCCTCCGTCCGCTACAGAGACAGAAAAGGCTTTTAAGCAAATGTCAACTGGCAAAGCGCCTGGCGCAGACGCAATTCCAGCTGAGATATACAAAACCAAAGGCCAACTGACGATCCAGATATTGACAGAACTTTTTCAGTCAATGTGGGAAAAGGAAACGCTACCACAAGACCTAAAGGATGCGTCGATAGTTCACATCTACAAACGTAAAGGCAACATGCAGTCGTGCGACAACCACCGAGGGATTTCTCTCGTATCCATCGCAGGGAAGACCCTTGCATGCATACTATTGAACAGACTCCTAATCCACCTTGAAAACGGCCTCCTTCCTGAAAGTCAGTGCGGATTCCGCTCCGGTCGTGGTACAATGGACATGATCTTTGTTGCAAAACAACTGCAAGAGAAATCCCAAGAACAGAGTGTCAGTCTCAACACAACATTTGTAGACCTCACCAAAGCGTTTGATACTGTGAACAGGACTGGTTTATGGAAAATCGTGGAGAAATTCGGCTGTCCACCAAGATTCATCACGATAGTATGCCAATTCCATGACGGTATGCAGGCCCATGTTCTCGATGATGGTAATCAATCTTCACCATTTGAGGTAACAAATGGTGTCAAGAAAGGATGCGTTTTAGCCCCGACACTCCTCAGCATGATGTTGACTGCCATGCTCGCAGATGCCTTCTCTGAAATCGACCCAGGCATTGACATCAGGTTCCGCACCGACGGGGGAGTCTTCAACCTGCAGCGTTTGAAAGCCAAGACCAAGGTCCACTTCAAAAGGCTAAGAGACCTTCTCTTTGCAGATGATTGTTCTCTTAATGCTTCAACAGAGGCTGACATGCAACAGAGCCTCAACAGATTCTCAGATGCCTGTGACAGTTTTTGTCTGACGATAAGCACTAAAAAGACTGAGGTCATGTTCCAACCAGCACCAAATAGCCCCTTCATCGAGCCAAACATCTCCATCAAGTCTCAGCGTCTCAATCCTGTGGAAATATTCACATATCTCGGTAGCACCCAATCCAGAAACGTCCATATTGATGACGAAGTCAGCTCCCGCATAGCTAAAGAAATCTCTTACTTTGGTTGCCTAAACACAACTGTATGGAACCGCCGAGGTATCACAACAGCGACAAAGCTCGATGTGTACAGAGCAGTTGTACTTACAACACTACTTTATGCCAGCGAGACCTGGACAATGTACCAGAGACATACCAAGAAGCTTAACCACTTTCACAAAGTATGCCTCTGAAAAATACTAGGCATCAGATGGCAAGACAAGATCCCGGCTACTGAGGTCCTGAGCCGTGCAAACATGTACGGTATCGACACCATACTGCGGTCAGGCCAATTTCGCTGGGCTGGTCACGTCTGTAGGATTGACGACACACAATCCCTAAACAGCTGTTCTATGGTGAACTAGTAAATGGCTCACGCTCCAGAGGTGGTCAAAAGAAGCGGTTCAAAGACTCGCTGAAAATATTTACCAAGCTGTTTGGCATTGACCCCGACTCATGGGAGAAGCTTGCCCAGAATTGTAGTGCCTGGAGATTGAGTTTAATGGTCGGAGCCAAAAAACACGAGCAGCATCGTGTTTGCCTTGCCGAGCAAAAGAGAGCAAAGCGAAAGGAGAGGGAAGCGTCTGATGCACCCCCAACTGGACCATCTTGCCCGAAATGTGGAAGGGCGTTGAATGCCTGGATTGGATTAATCGGTCACCTTCGCACCCACAACACCAACCACAGAAACACAAACAGTTGAATTCATGGTCATCTTCGTCAACGAAGGACGAACTATCATTTTTAGCATAGCATAATAGCATAGTAAATCACTATTGCTGTGAATGTATAGTGCCAACGGATTTATTGGAATGGTTTTGCTAACGAAAAAATATTCAGTATGCCAATTATGTAAATTGTGTGAGCAATGTCAGCAGTATACAATACGTAACGTTATGAAATTCTGACAATTCTTTTTACGCAGTCTATCAGTTGTCGACAAACATATCATAAACAGTACTGTAATCTGAATGTTCCATTTAAGTTGCTATCAGACGGTATCATTATTTAAGTATGCATAAGATAATCATGTACATGTACATTTTATATGAGCCATATATACATATATTATATTTATAATGTGATGACTTTTGTTTCTTTGGTTTTGCATGTTTGATGACGTAAACACGGAATGCAACGTGACACGTGTGCTGAATCGATGCAAAACAACATGTGTACTGCGTGTAATGACTCGCAAATCACGCAGCAGTACCTTTGTCCTTTTTCATGTGTTCATCAATGCATTATTACATCATGGCTAATTACGTACAAGACAAACGGTGTACAGCCTCAGATGACTCATACAAACGACGCCGTACAAAAACATTTGCATGTCATTTGACTTGGTAATGACTGCGATATTTTAGTACAAAGATGGCGCGTAATTGAACAATGTTTTTAAGGGAAACGGAAGAAACATTTAAGCCTTTCACAATAGAATTCGTAATAATGTTTGTGTATTATTGTGAGAAATGTTCTCTTGCTTGTCTATTAAATTTTTAAATCGTTGAAATCATAAGCACAAGGTTTTAATTAAAACTTAATTAAAAGTGCTCGTAAATATTAATTCACAACATTTTATGACGTTTTATGTATCAGCGTCTGATAGGTCTGTCTCAAATTACATTATGGCAATATACGCTTTTGTATGGTTGATGTGTTTGTTTGTACAGTTGAATGCATGTAACTAAACGAAAAGGATAATCAGACGCCAATCATGTAAGGTATTTTGTGTGCACTTTTTCATAAAAACCAAATCTCAGTTTGAATTTAATGTCGATACTGAAATACATTTAAAGAATGCACCATTGTGAGTCAGCAAGCATCACGCGAGTCATCATTATAATACACCATAGCACCAATATCCTTACAGTGTGCCGTTGTTATGGTACTGAATACAAAAAAACACACACATCATTTACATAAAAACGTTGTGTTTGTTTTTGTTATTCGTGTGATTTGGAACTACAATAGAACACTTTGTTAAATCATTTCTTTTCAACAACTAGACATGCGGAATTTGTTTTTGATTGTCAACTAGTCCAAAACAACTAGGGCTTATTAATTCAGTGTGTACCCTAAAGCGGAAATAACTCGAATAAATTAGCAAGCTACATCACTCCAATAAAATACAATAGAATTAGATATTAAAACGATGCTATGTAAAAGAAAAACTATTAAAAAATATAACGTTGTTACATATATATAAGTTTATTTATGCATTTCACATTTCGTGCAAAAGTAATTTTCCAATATTTAAGCTTGTTCGTCTACAAGGTGACATGTGAAAGCAAGTATGAAATGAAAACTACAAGAAGAAAGCAACAAATCATTGATATTTACTATCTGTATTCTTCAATAAGGTTACGTTAAGACCTTTTTGCACGCGAAAATGAAATTGTGTCCGCTATCTTGACATACACAAAACTACCAATTACTCATATCTGCTTCTATAAAGTGCAGCCGCTGAGAACAAAAACCCGACAAACAGCTAATACAAGAAATGTCATCATTTCTGTGAACCCCCTGTATACATCAAACATCTGACAAGATCACCGCGAGAAACTGCTAACATGATTGGGATCACCGCGAGTAGCTGCTAACATGATTGAAAATACCGCGAGTAGCTGCTAACATGATTGAGATCACCGCGAGTAGCTGCTAACATGATTGAAAATACCGCGAGTAGCTGCTAACATGATTGAGAACACCGCGAGTAGCTGCTAACATGATTGAGAACACCGCGAGTAGCTGCTAACATGATTGAGATCACCGCGAGTAGCTGCTAACATGATTGAGAAACGGATGATCACCGCGAGTAGCTGCTAACATGATTGAGAAACGGATGATCACCGCGAGTAGCTGCTAAAATGATTGACAAACGGATGATCACCGCGAGAAGCTGCTAACATGATTGACAAACGGATGATCACCGCGAGTAGCTGCTTACATGATTGAGAAACGAATGATTACCGCGAGTAGCTGCTAACATGATTGAGAAACGGATGATCACCGCGAGTAGCTGCTAAGATTGACAAACGGATGATCACCGCGAGTAGCTGCTTAAATGATTGAGAAACGGATGATTACCGCGAGTAGCTGCTAACATGTTTGAGAAACGGATGATTACCGCGAGTAGCTGCTAACATGATTGTGAAACGGATGATTACCGCGAGTAGCTGCTAACATGATTGAGAAACGGATGATCACCGCGAGTAGCTGCTAACATGATTGAGAAACGGATGACGAAGACAATGAATTTGTTTACGGTATAAGGCTAACTTTTTCTTGGACAAATAAATCCGTCATCATCTCTATGCAAATGCATGGTATTTTCCGTCGCTATCGGTCGGGGTCATGCAAAATGTGACTCTTAATATGACTGTGTATATACAGATGCACCATTTAAGTGTAACCACTTGTAACGCAAATGTAGTACATCTTATATAACGTAACCTTTTGTATTTTTTGTTGCTGTTTTGTTTTGTTATTATCCCCAAAATGAGTACTGATAGAGCGAACTTTAACATAATTTTCTGAGTTTTATATTTTTGAATTGTCATTTTAAGTTTTTGTTTCAACATGTTTCACGTTCAATGCTTTTTAATACATTAAGTGAATCAATAGTATAGATGAACATCGGTTTAATTGGATTCAAATTAGGAGCTTCACGGTTGGTTTAAACAGTATTTTTAAAGATGTTTTGGTCAGATAAAGTTGTTATTTGGTCAGAATTTCCGTAGTGTTCCCCAATTTCATTACGATTATCTGAATGTTTAACATAAGGATGTCTCGTAAGCTGTTTTTTTTCAAGGACAAGATGTGTTTGATACTTGGTTTGGTTTCATTTCATCGTGCCTCAGAAAACTACAATACTGGGGAGTGGTTTTGTATCCATCCATTCATAAGAAGTGAAATTGCATTTCAATTAAAATATTTCCTCTTTTATTTCTATTCAATAGTTATTGTGGTTATAACAGGCTGATAGTTGTGTCCATTTAAATATGTTATGAACAAGGTTTTACCAAGCGAGAGAAATGAAAACAAGTAGCCAACAAACTAAGAAAACTTATAAACAATTATCATGCTTAGTGCACTCTTTCATACACAATTTTCATATCATTTAGGTTCATTGAAGCATTATTAACATATTGTGATATTTTTGTACATTATAAACAATTAGAATTTAAGCATGCGTGAAAATAATAAAATATCAAACATATGTAATGATACAGATAAAATGTCAAACATATTCGATGATGCAGATAACATATAAAACATATGCAATTACGAAGATAAAATATCAAACATATGTAATGATACAGATAAAATGTCAAACATATGCGATGATGCCGATAACATATAAAACATATGCAATTACGAAGATAAAATATCAAACATATGCAATGACGCGGATAAAATATCAAACATGTGCACGGATGCAAATATATACAACTAAATGTCATCTGCATATATANATAGATATGAATTTATGAAAGGGAACCTCAACCGCAAGCGTGATTGTGACACGTTTGTCACATAATTCGGCTTCTGTACTTATATTAAAAACAGTCAATAATTATTGTGTAATTTTTGTACGAAAACATCAAACCACATATGGTATGGTACTTGCGTCTTCATCCAAATATGTCACCGTATTATACGTTATATTTTGAGAGGAAAAGACCGCATTTTATAATAAGGTTTCTCTCCTGATGCTGCAGCTGACGGTTAATATGTGTATATTTGAAAGGAAGTGTAGAGTAAATGTAGACTTACTCTGACAGCATTACCAGAGTGTTTGCCCTATGTTAAATTTCTCTATCATTCTATTACAATTACAGATATAATTATAAAAATGTATAGATATAAGGAGAATATTTCGGATAATTGCATGTGTTAAGCTTAATTGAACCGATGCTCTATACATTTATCGCATTTTTTAAGACCAAGGCCAATAATGTGTCGAGAATTCGCGTTGCAGAATCTGGTAAATGGAAAAAAGTGTATTTAAAAGAGTACCGTTCATGTTATAACGTTTTACTTGGTAGTTTTTGTTAACCCATTTATGCTAAGCGTCTAGAAAAAAGGCCTTGCCAAACAGCGTACAGCCAGATGAGACGACGCATGATGCGACGTCTCATCGGGGTTGGCGCTGTTTGCTTACAGGAATTTCTGTACGAAATATTCTAAATATAGAAATAAATATACTAGACATCACTTATTTTGGAAATAAATTGATCCAATTTAGAAGGATGGGAGAGCCCACTAGGCATAAATGGGTTAAGTGCGTCGTAATGTTTTCAGTAGCTACTATCGAACGTAAAAAAAATATACACCATCTTTTTATTATATGTGGATGTAAGAATTTTGTCAACAAGTTCTTCCGTATCGCTTTGCGGAGAAAGACAATTCTCTATGCATTATTAAATTAAAGTTTCAAATAGTACTGAAAAACATTATGTCCTTAAACTATTTTGGGGTCGTTTATTAAAAATACATATAATAATTACGATTTAGTTTATGTAACCGTTTCTTCGCGTTGAGTGATTTTTCTTCATTTTTTTTCACAATTCTTGGCACAGGGAGTCACGTAACAAATTCTTTTTCATCATGTTTCATTTAAGTTAAATTAACATTTTCATATGTTCAATAATATACTTTCTTGTTTAAATAATTTTGATAATTATATTTTTGCTGACATTCCTTATATTTTCTTCTATTTCAATTCACCTTTTAAGTGATGTTTTGTCTATAAACCGGCCATCTGTACGACATATTTGATGTATAGTTTAAATGTTTGTTTTTAACAATCTTAAGGAAAGAAAACACATTGTCTCAGACTTCTGTATCATAATTTAATTCCAGTATCTGTTTGATCGCATATCAAAGTCAATTGGTTTTCAATAAATTAAATGTAGAAGTAGTATTACAATTCACATTTTGTGCATTTTATAAGGAAACTTACTGTTATCTTATTCATATTTCGTTGCCATGATTCTAATAAGATGGTCGACACATTCGCATGTTATAGTTTAAGAAATTATTCATTTAATGTACTTATTCCATTAAGTTTTGTCAACACAATATTGTGTTGATAACAATTTCATTGTTTAAGAGCTCTTAGGGTAAATATGTATTAAACATGGTTTTGTTTATTTTTTTGATTGTCACCATATTATTGATAATATTATATCCCTTTTTATTAAACTATAACTGTAAATGTTGTTCTTCGAAACAAATGGTTGCTTTTAAGAACATTCTGAAATGTCTCAATGTAACTTCCGATTGATATCAGTGAAACAACAGCAAACCACTTATATCCCCCAAGCAATCGCACTCATTACACCATTAATGAATGTCTCAGTAAATTCACAGCCCATTTAGCGGCATGAATGGCTAATGGATTTCAAAATAAACACTTTGTTGTTGCCGAGATTAATGCCAAGTTCAATGCTAACAACGACCCGATAGCCTTGTTATTGAAGGATACACGTAGCATTTCGTGTCAATTACTCATTCCATGCAACTTCAGAATAAACCGGTTCATCGAGAATGATTACCTACATTGACAGCGATAATAACTTGGCTTGTCATATGTGAACAAAAGAATGGTCTTAACAAACATATTCACGTCAATGTTGAGCAGTCAGAAATGGCACACTGTATAATTATTCTTTCATGTAAATAATAGATAATACCATATCACGCAAACCAATCTTGTTGAACGAGCGTGCGGTGATGCTAGAGTCCAAGCGTTCGTGGGTCAGTACGATCATGTTGAACGAGCGTGCAGTGATGCTAGAGTCCGAGCGTCCGTGGGTCAGAACGATCATGTTGAACGAGCGTGCGGTGATGCTAGAGTCCGAGCGTCCGTGGGTCAGTACGATCATGCGTCTGAATATATGTGTCGCGTTCTGAGAAAACTGGGCATAATGCATGTGCGTTAAGTGTCATCCCAGATTAATCCGGGACGACACTTTCCGCCTAAACTGGATTTTCGCTAAAAAGAGAAATAATTTAAACGAAAAATGCCATGAAGGCGTAAATTGTCGTCCCTGATTAACCTGTGCGGACTGCACAGGCTAATCTGGGATGAAAATTTACGCACACGCATTATGCCCAGTTTTCTTAGAACGCGACTCATATCGTACACTGACCATTCACAATAAGACACTAAGGGCACACCTTTAGTAATAATCAGCATAATGCACGATCTAGGATTATTTATCTATGTATAATGTATCTATTTAAATGGTCATTTAAACATATTTAATGACGTGGTCCTAAAATAAAATACCGTTGTACTTGTATATATTTGCATAACCAATCCTCATTTGGACCAAGTAACATGATAACACATAAGGTAACGTACTAACATGTTAGGACTTAAACCATATTGCTTTGGATAATTGACGATAGATTCATGATTCGCGTGTCTGGTTTAATTGATTTCTTATACTTATTTAATAAAAAAATGTAATTTAGTCGTTACAATAGATGGACAAGTAATTGATATAAACATTAAAAAACGGTAAATATAAGAGCTGTTCTCCAAAACCATTCCGTGCTGTTTCCCATTTCGCTCGGCCACTAAGTAGTCGTGTGTTAACATTGGCTTAATAACATCGAATCGACGCAAACCGTTATTGTTTTCACAAAGACTCTATATTGGGATTTTTCTAAACTGGAGCAAAACAGTTATGTTTCATGCATAGATAACGTCTTCTGGTGGTTTGACCCATGTTCGATTTAGACACACGCAATATAACTACTACATTGTGTTTTAACACTACTCATTTTACACCACGAAACAACGTGTTTTAAATGTAAAAAAAAAGGAAACAGGCGCAACGATTGTCGAGTTCTCGGACAGGTACACAGAGGACTAGCCAACAAACAATGTGAAAATATTATAATGGTCTTGTAAGTTGTAAAATAAACATTTAATGACGTAATGTTATGGTGAACGTCAGGTTGAATTAGTCGGAAAGCTGTAAAACAAATGAAAAACGTTACCCAAATGATTTTTTTGTAGAAAAATACAGCACGGTTTTATTGTGCGCGATTGTCCGGGACAGAATAGTATTTTTTATGAAACAATGCTTGGCAAAATATGTGTTGTTGGTGTCATTATACTTAAGAGTTTAAGAGTCGCAAAATATTGTTTTTGTTACTCAAGCAGTAAACAAAAATATGTCACTAAAATATCCTCTTCATGGCGTTTATGTATGTGTGTGCTATACACGCTGAATGAATTTGCCCAGTTAATGTGTTTGGTCTTTATATACTATTAAAACTCATGTACTGCTGTTCCGTATGTGTGTGTGAGTGTATTTCGATGATTAGTAGGTATTTCCGTGCCTGAGGTTGCATGATATGTGCACCGGAGATTGTCTCATCACTCCTACCTAATTACCTTACACGACTCACGAAAGTTGGGACGAATTGTTAACTATATGTGTCATTGCCAGCTTTAAAGTTGTTTCTAAAAGGTTTTTGTATTTTGCCTTGGTCTCGTTTGTTGGGGGTGTAGCCAAAGGGAACCTCACCAAACTCACATGCGTCCGGGAACGGCTTATGAACCTGGGTCGCCTAGATGAGACGCGCGTGTACGTGCCAACCACTGCAATTCTGTATCATAAATGGCACCATGTATATGGACACAATCTCAGACGTATGCAACTGACATATTTATATGACGACTATAGACTCGAAGCTAAGACGGTTGTAATCAAATGCTTCCGAAATATTATATGTCAATCGTATCAATCAAGTCAGTATAATTCAAAATTGGTCACCATTATTATAACAACAAATATTGAACAATTTGGGAAACATTTCTATACTTTGACCAAATTAAATTCATACCGATTTAATCAGCGGTAAAACAATAAGCCATTTGACATTAAATAAAAACAAAAACAATTTTATAAATGGCATGACCTTTATACCACATTATTACTTTATATTAACTTTTATTTACTCTAGCGTCCATAAGTAGTTCGATCGAGGGGATAAATAAACAAACACAATAAGAAAATGAGCAAAAGTTTATTTATTATCAAAATCAACTGCATAATACATTCAAACAGCCATACACATCTGTAAAACAACAGTCACTTATTATCAGCATACAGATTATAACAAAACAAAAGAGAAAGGATAAATAGCATTTCACGTGTTCTGTTACAGCATTACAATTGTTGACAGACTACGAAAATATTTCAAAACCATCTTTAAATCATAATACAAACCATATACATTTTACATTCCAAATACAATTACTTCTACAATAATGTGCACAGCAACGTTTGAAATTTATTTTGTTCAAATGCAAATGATGGCTGCACTATCGTTTTAATGACTCGTCGGGCATTGAATACATGTTTTCTTTAATTTCGTCCACAGCACCGTTCGAAATTTACTTTTTATCAAATACCCTTGACAACCGCACTATTGTTTGTTCGGCAGGTCGGAAGTTGTATGAAAATAACGCACGCTTCATATGTGTGCATTATTCTAAAATGCATGCATATTGGTTATAACATGCACTGATAAACGTACGACTTGCTATACTGCACTTTTAAAAGTATTTAAAGCTTAGTACCCTGACTACTGATGTCATTGTCCCATTCGACTTGGGCCCTTTCCTGACAGAGTAATATCCATGTTGAAGTTTGACCATTATATACGCAAGTACGTGACTCCACGTGTTCGATACATCTGGGGTAAAGATCGAGCCAAGACAGCGTTCCCACTGCCACATCATGGCTTCATAGAATGTCTCGAAATACTCCACTTTAAACCCTGTATAATGCGCATGCTGTTTACCTAGCGTGTTTAACAGTTTGGCCATATTTAAATCTAGATTATCCAAATTGTCTACTGCCGCACAGATGGCGTTCATAAATCGCGATGCATGTCCTTTTATTGACGCGTTCTTTATTAATTCTGTGTGCCGCACGTTTTCCACGTGAAACAGCTGTTTTATTTCTGGTGCGATTTCAAAAATCCTGAGAAACACCTGCAAACCATTGCCTTGAAGGTCTTTGCACAGGTACGGCCAAGTTCGCCTCACAATTTCCTTCTCCTCGATAGAAATCTCCTTCTGAACGTTTGACTCATCGTACGAATGATTCAACGCACATGGTTTGTTAGTGTTTGGATTAGGTTTTAACTTAATCTTGCACGAGGATGTCGCGTTGGAAATTGTTGAAACCTGACAACCCATCTCCGTAAATTAGTGTCCTTGCCTTCTAACAATTAACCGATTTCAATAATTGTTTACACGTCTTGAGATGCAGCTGCGTAAACTTTATAGCGAATCATATATACGTATCACTATTTGTCCGTTTTCCTAACGTAGACGTTGTGCTTCCTATCCGTTCTGGTAATTATGCCGAACTGATACATAAGCGCTCTTATATACGACGACAGCTGCACTAAGACAGGGAGTCCATAATTGAGTCCATTATTGGTAACAGTCCATTATTGGTTACAGATCTCACGCAAACAACACATCCAAAGAATGCCGGTCGTATACGTGTTGTATAAAGCCATTGTTTTACAATTAAAAACAGATCAATCACTGGTATTTCTGTGGGAAAAAGTAAACTTTTGATACTTTTAGAAATAGTTGGAGATCATTTAGGACGACGTCTAAATATGTCGTCGTTCTAGTTTTAAGTTATCGTGTTCTATTGCTAAACAATGTAATGTCACCTTTAACACTGTATTTGGTAAATTCGCAGATTACAGTTGAATATATTCAATTTTGTTCTTTATATCTCATAACTCAGGAAATAATGTGCCTAAGTTGATGTTATGATATTCCGAAATATGTGTTTTGTTTTAAAGCCCTATTTTATCATATAGTTTGATGCATTAAAATGTTTCAATCCATCCGTTATTTACTAAACATGTAACAATAGTTTTTAATTGTGCATCGATATTTTTTCATAGTTTATATAGGTTTTATTCATTTCAGTTTATTCATGAAAGGCAGCAACAAAACCACAAAACCATGAATACGAAGAAGCACAATGGATTCGTTATTGTTGATTTCAGTCATTTCGATAAGTTTCGGCTTCAAACTATTTCATAGCAAATAAGAACATTATACACATTATTGAATAGTGAGGCACTTAATTTCACAGTTCATATGACATGTGTCATTATCATATTGAAATAAACTGCACACAGTATTGTTTTCGGCTCTCTGTTTAACATTTCAATTGTCTGATTGCATCAGTTTTGGTCTGTATACGCTATTTTCGTCGTATGAGGTGCAATATTATATTCATAGAATGTTAACAAATAGTTCTCGCCTTCTCAACATGGCTTAACGATAAACGTCAATATATTATTCGTTAAATTAGAACGGCAAATCCGAGTGTATTCGCAGTTATTCATGTCACATTTGATGATAAATGACGTTACATGTCAACTGCGTCAATAAAAGCGCGAAAAATAGGTATTTATTAATCAATAACGAACGAATTATTTTGAGTTGTATATAATGTGCCACACAATTGGTGATACGACTTGCAAAATCGTTGAAAAGCATTGTCAAAATGCTCTACAGTATATTTAATAATTGTAAGAACTGCATTACTACTTTGTGGTAATAGTTGGTCTACTGACCAATACTTATACATTCAAGTTAACCAAGAGTCAATCGTTTTTATGTTTAAAGTTATGCAGTTCTGTCTTGTATTTCTGGAAATTCATAAAGTCTATATTGGTAATTAAGGTCCTTTGTGTTCCTTCACTTAAGTTCAATTTTATAATAAAACGAAATGTTTGTGTCTGTAATATTTCATTGCGAAAATCGTCAATATACCAAAAACACACACGTTTCAATTATGTCCGTATTATATAAAGGCATATATGTACAGTTTAAAGAGAAAGAAACTCTTTTATGTTAAAGCTGGACTATTTCATTTATTTGGTCTACGTTTTCGTTCATTATAATATTAAAGCATCATATTTTTTTTTATTACGGGAAACACTATTTAACGCAAACTAGACGCACAGTATTATTTATATAATAATTTAACCATCATATAATATATTCTTAAGAATATAAACGCCTGTATAACAACTACTGGACGTTTTATTGAGATTAATGTGACCGTTGGTTGTTCAATAATATGACAAGGCAGAATGACTTTCGTAGTGGACTCTCACATCCTACTAAATTGAATCAATTTATTTCCAAAATAAGGGATGTCTAGTATATTTATTTCTATATTTAGAATATTTCTTACAGAAATTCCTTTAAGCAAACAGCGCATACCCTGATGAGACACCGCATCATGCGGCGTCTCTTCTGGGTCTACGCTTTTTGCCAAGGCCTTTTTTCTAGACGTTAGGCATAAATGGGTTAAACATGTATGTGTTAAAACCAATTAAATAATTTGTATACATACAGGAGCCGAATACATGTTTATGGTATCATTATGATGATTAAATTGTACAGTTTTATTGAATCAAATCTACGACATTAATCATAAAATGCTTAATTATTTTCATATACATGATTCGTTCTTGTCCTTCGTTTGACATATTTTTTTTCGAACATACAAACAGATATCAACATGTTTTAAATTGTCAGGATTTATTTGGAAAAACGTGACTTGGATATCACTTTTTAATATTAAATCGTTCATATAAAACCAGACCAATCAGAATTGTCTAATGTTTGCTACTACCCTAATTAAATATTATAATTGTTAACACGACAAACTGCAATATCAGAATTGTCCTAATCTGAATCAAAAAATGATTCGCAAAAATTCGATTTCTGTTAGCACTTTTTCAATTTCTCTGATTTACCAATGCTTTTGTATAGATTAATTACAGTATTACACTGATTTCTTTAATGCACGCTGTATCTAATGGGAGTAAATGTATGCTCAGAATTCGTGTTGGTAACGTAAAACTCTATGTATGGTCGGTGGAAAAATATACATCAAACAATTGCTATATATAGCTATATACGTATACAACCATTGTACATTTGATAATGTAGTTATTTGAATACACTAATGATACAAGCGAATTAGTAAGAATTCTGAGAAAACGGGTACAGATTACTGCTACACATATCAACTGCATGTTCTTGATAAAATGTACAACCGTTCTGTCGTTTACAGTTATACACAATTATAAACTGTAATTTACAGTTATAAACTAGGAAACGCAATTATTTATTGTTTAACATGGTTATGCACAGTTCGTTTATTGACTTTGATTGACCTCTTTCTGTCCATGAAGCATTCGAGTTTGTTATTTGGTATTCAGTATATCTTTAAATACATATAATATCAAAATAGTCGGTGAATAGGCAAAAATAATTTGTGATATAAATTCAGTTCCCGTTCCGCGGGATTACTTTCAATGATACGATGTCACTTTGTCAGTGCTTTTCCCGACCCGGAAGAACACGTATTAAAGCATTTAAATGTATTTCCTCACACATAAAAGGTAACTCGACAATTCAAGTGTTTTTTTGCAAACAATGACAAGCAGCATTGACTGAGGCCACCGTATATGTCGCAGGTTTTAACGCTGGAACCAACGTTGGACGCCGTTGCGACAATAACTGACAGTATATGGACTACTATGGCTATTGGCTAGGTCCAGTTCAAAAGGCATATCATTTGTCAGTGACGTAAATGAAAGCCATGACCTTCAATTAGGACTAAATTGGTAGTGTATACCAACTGTTGTCCTGCAAACACCGCACACAGATACTTAAGAGCACGAGAGGTTTGTTAACGTTTGGAAATTGTCATTACCTAATTATTTCAAATGCTTATGTTGAGTTATTACATATTCTGGTTCATTTTATGTTACGAGCCTAGTCAACTGAAATATACGTGACTCACGACACGATAATCTGCAATGCATTGACAATTTTCGACGTCAAAACATCATAAGATCTTTCGCTTCTGAATATGCTTCCCATAATCAGGTCTATTACACTGAACATTTTCAAAGTCAAAACATCATAAGTTCTTTCGCTTATGTATATGCTTCCCATAATCAGGTCCATTACACTGAACTATAGTATCGGCGTCAAGCAGAAGGTTATGGTTAGGCTTATGGCTTATTGTATTTAAAGTGTCCTATTTTTGAAATCATGCTTGACCATAAGCCGTGATTTCTGAAATATATGTTTCATACATTGTTTTGAGTGTTATATTTCACAACATCAGCCAATGTCCGGTATTTCCTCTGTCACATAAGCGTGGTAATTAATTGCCGGTGGATCATCCCCTTGATTGTTATGTTATTTCTTTTTAGACCACTACCTATGTTTTAATATGTTTTCGATGTTCGTTACGCTGAATACTAACTAACCTGCAAAGTTATGTTTATGTTGTACAAAGAATGAAAATACTTCGCCGGTGCTAGAACACACGACCTTTTATTAAAATATGTGTTACCATATTGCCTGATATGTTTGCAAACATTGAACAAAAATGAGATTTCAAATCTCGAAAAAAACAAATGAGATCCTACTGCCGACTGTATTATTGTAAGTGCAGGCATCGCAACTTAAAAAAAAGCTATTTCAATTTCACATAACTCTCATGTCTGGTAATTGTTTGTCAGAATAACAATAACATGAATCTACTTCCATTTTCGAGACGGAAATTGAAGCAGATAAAAATAAATAATCGCAAAAGCTACCGGAAAGCAATCTTCTCTATCTTCGATCAATGTCATTCACATATCCTCATGCGTACAATAAATTTGGTGTTGATTTTTAGTTTTGATACAATGTGTGATTGTGATTATAATGATTAAAGATGATTCAATTTGGAAGTTACACATAATTTTCAGATTTTAGATATTTAAACATGCAAAATAACCCCAACGATATCCCATACTTATGTCTTTGAAACATTTAAACAAAATCAACAAAACCATTAGTTTAAATATTAATAAAATTAAATTATTCAATATATACAAAGTTAACATAAATAAGAAAATCACTGTTATTATTTTCAAAGAGTTAAATATACGCTTAGTTAATATAAACTTTTGTGTGTTGTAGAGCTTGTCGAATTATCGTACGAGTTGAAAGAACAATTAGCTAGAGATAGAATTTCCGCACATACTCTGTCATAGATAGCCAAGCGTTCTCCCCCTTTACCCATTTGTGTTTTTCACCGTTACTTCTGGATATACAAAATGTACGACGACTTTTGATGTATAGACTAGTTTAGATAGAGACATGCAATTTGAGTCATTGTTTATAGTTGTAAAATATCCACCACGTACCATGTTTATATTTCGATAATTAATAAATCATTCTTCTGGACATCGCAAATGTCACGATTAATAGACAAGTTATTACCCGCGTTTTGTGATTAAGAATTCTTATGATATGTTCCTTTTATTTAGAGCATATTGATGAAATTTTGAAAATTATTGGAGAAATAATTAAAAATATGTTTCTCACAAGCCCGACATTTGACAACATTTTAAAACTTAAATGAGATTTGAAAGTTAAACAAACTTTGAGAACTGTTGTCAGCATTCATTATTAAACCATCAAAAGATGTGAAGTTAAACAGAAGGAAATGTATCTAGTACTAAGTATGCTTATCATATCTAAGAATCAATTGGAAAACTTAACAATATCATCAACAAGTGTTAAGGTCTATCTCGGTCATATCGAACGATGCATTTGACTGCATCCACACAGTACAAATCAAACTGTTGTAGTATTTAATAAAGCAAACTCTAGAAATGAAACTCCAGAAACTTTATCAGGAGGGAAGTTCCTGTTTTTATGCACTAACAAAACACCAACTAAAAGCATGTAATGGTCATAAGTAATTTGGTATGTGCATGAAAAGCATTTTAGGTTTAAATCGGTTTGAGCGTGGGCTACCTATTCTACTGACTGGTATAAAATTCCACAATCAGACTTAAGTATTTTTCGATTATTTATGCATTTTTTTTATTCGTCATTAGTCATAAATACCAAACAAATGCATGTTGATTGAGGTAGATGTGTGTATAAATTATTTCTGAATATGATAAAATATATATTTATTAATGTATTTGATCACGATTACCAAAAACGATCTACCGCCGCCAAATATCCTTTACTTTATGCCTGGGTTCTCAAGTTACTTTGTGAACGTGTACATGACCATGACTTTCGTTGATGGCAAGACGCGGTATAGAAACCATGGCCTACTGACGCTTTTTGGGACGTGATTGTTTAAAGAAAGTGATTTATACTTAAACACTTTAAGCTATACAAAAGGAGGTAAAGCTATATATGTTGCGTAATGTTTTTGCCGTTCCGGTGTGTAAGAATTAGACGTCAGCGTAAATAAGATATTTTAGATATTGGTTGAAGTAGCGACAATTAAAGGATCAAATTGTACAGATGCGAGTCTTCGGATCCTAAACAAGAAGATTCTTATACTCCCCGATGCTGATACTATACTCGGCTAGATGCTTGAATCTGATGAAAAACAAATCCGGTCTTCATTTTCATTTTCCAACGTCTTTAGCGATCCACCTTCAAAATTGTTCAAAATCTTAATCATCAGAGAAATGATTCTGACGGTACGCAAGATACGCTACCAAGACACTCAAATTCTTCAAAGAAATAGGCACTTGGCCGTTAACACTCGTATAAGTAAAACACTGACGTCGTATCGTACCTTGAACGTTCAGCAATTAGCACAGAAGAATAAAACTCGTCATACATTTATAAATTCTGGCCACTAAATCGAATATTCAAACCCGTACATTGGTCCACCATACAACCTATCTATATCGGCAGACTTTTTCTCAGCTGACTGAGAATTGACTGAGCAGTGTATTGATCTCAATTGGTCGACTGCTCTGTGTTCATAACAGGTTACCTGTCCACAATATTACAAACACTAACATACTTGTTTCCTGCGGTGTGGAAATAATTAATTAAGAATTAGAGATTTAGAACGCGTTTCACCATATCTCAAAATATCACATGCAGTAACCTTCTTGACAGTTAATTGAAATACATCGTAGTTTAATAAGACATGCACTACTTAACATAATCTCCATGATTGTAATTTGAAGCTGTTTGATGTATTTTGTTATACTATGAAAATACTCATTTATTTTGGCTTTGAAATGCATGTTAAATCTCTTACTTTGCGTGCATACATTTTCTTCATCAACGTGTTCTGTCAACCGTTGATCAATATTGCTATTTACGTCGAACAACTTTCCTGTTTGCTTTCCTGGAAACCAATTAGTTCTTGAAATGGCTGTGTCTTTCAAGCATGTCATGTACGCATTCTTATCTTGAAACATTCATAATTCATAGGTTATGATAAAAAAATAACTTTTTAAATGAACTTTGTCAGTAAATTAAGACTTAACGTGTTAAACATGTGGATATTTTGGTTGTGTAAAGGAGAGTTCCTTTTTATGCGTGTGACCAAAGTTGTCGTTTTTGTGTGTGGGTGGATTGTTTAGAAAAAGGAGTCCTTGGCACTATACATATGAAGAGCATCGTGATATCATTGCTGAACTTATGCATTATAAAGTTTGTATAGTTTCTTACGTCTTGCAAGTGGCACATAGTGCCTTTTTACGTTTTGTTGTAGTTAGCAAGACATCACATTCTAACAGGGCTAATTAACTTCAAAACAAGCTGTTTACAGCTTCGTATAATTCTTACAATCGAAGCTCGTGCCCATACAGGCTTTGCTGTCATAAGACGACGACACGCCAGTAATAGGAAGACACGCAATGGAACAGTTCCTTTGCAAGAAATAACAGGGACTTTAAGCCTTTAATTACAGAGCTCGCTACAATGTATAGACCTTATCCTCAGAAATTGCGGTTCGAAAATGAATTATTTGTTGCATCAATATAGTCTTTTTCTCCAAACGCTAAGAAGGAATTTATTCAAACTGACATCGTAATTTAAAGTACTTGCAAATAAGTCTGTGTTTTTTTAACAGTTTATACGCACCATGAAATTATGCACTTGATATGGTGGAGCAATTGACATATTTGGCGAAATCGAGTTTTTCGTATCGCAGAAAGTGTTTATGTTATTGGATAACTGCGAAGGTAGTCACGGTGACTATACCACGTGACTTTTTAAAATCTGTGTTGGGAGAATAAAGCACGACTGAGCTAACATTGTTAAGGATGTCTTTTTTAATATTTCACCATTTTAAATGGGATAAAGTGGATTCGTCATTGGTCAAAAAAGTGTTTGCTGTTATATGATACTATTTATAGAGACACAATTGAGATGTGTTTAATGCCATATAAATATAGTACATCATTTAAAATACAACCATTTGAGTTGTTGACTTGTTATATGTATATAGTTTGTTTCAATGGCATATAGAGTAACTTTAGTAAAAATGTAATATTTATTTCATAAAAGTCGAAAACGGTTGTTTTATTGAAGTGTTATTGAACTATTTAGCGATGTTTTTTTTATGTATTTCGTGTTTTTGAAGTTTAATTGAAGCATGTGTGCAGATATAATATGAATAATATGCAATGACGCAATATTTCAAATGTAAAAAAACAACACAACTAACCACGATACATCATGCCTATATTACATTGATCGTAAAAAGGATTTTATCTAGCTTAGCCGTGTACAAAATAATGTAAAGCATTTTAATAACTGCTCATAATCTTAACAACAATGATCGAGAGCATGAATGTTTTTTTTTATTATCGCCATATCATTGATGTACTATGTAAAGACCTTTTTCGACAGAAACTTTTAATGTTTTGTTAGGACGAAAAATAATACAATGTTTTCAACATTGTTAAATGTCGTTTATGTAATTGGCATTTGTTATCAGCAAAACGACTTTAAATCCAAAGCGCGCTATTGATTCATTAACACAACTTTTAATGAATATCTCAGAACATCCGCGGACATTTGTGTTGTGTTCTGATAAAACTGGGCATTATGCTTGTGCGTAAATTGTATCCCAGATTAGCCTGTGCAGTCCGCACAGGTAAATCAGGGACGACAATTTACGCTTTTATGGAATTTTTCGTTTAAATGATGTCTCTTCTTAGCGAAAATCCAGTTTAGGCGGAAAGTGTCGTCCCGGATTAGCCTGTGCGGACTGCACAGGCTAATCTGGGATGACAATTTACGCACAAGCATTATGCCCAGTTTTCTCAGAACACGACACATATAAGATTGAAGAGAGTTTGGCGTTTACGCTTGAAAAATAATCTATTATTGTTGCCATGAAGTTCAATTTATCACTCTGGCTTAATACTTGTTATTTACGGATATACGTCATAGGTTCGTGCCAAATACCCATGCCGTGTAATTTCAGAATAAATCTTTTCATCCAGGTTCATTACATGTATTGACATCATTTACGCCTTTCTGTTATTGAATATTGGGCAAAATCTAGGTCTTATCAAACACATNCCGTATTTTTTTACAATTATTAGTTTATATTGATTAAAATATCACAACTGATATATAACATTACTTGAAAAAAGATTTATTTTTATCTTTACTTTATTTGTAAACCCAGGAATGCAAACTGTGCATGCGTAGTGAATTGTTTATATTTTATATATAAAATGATCAATCTACTAGCGTTATTTATAGTGTGTATATCGTTATGTCACCTATTTTCGCGATGTACTTTCGATTTCACATCGCGAAATTTTATTACCGAATATACTGAAAATATGAACTTTTTTCAAGTAATGTAATATACAAGTCATGATATTTTAAGAAATATAAACTAAAAATTGTAAAAAAATACGGTATTTTTGAACTTTTCTTTTTTCGTCATTCGTGGTTTACCCTCCCCTCCCTTTACTACTCGGGTAAAGTATTTGACAAACAATATATGTTTTAAAAGTAAAAAAGGTTTATTCAGTGTTGTTGTATTCTTTTGATACAATGCGACCACCGGCATCATTATCAGTATTTCGAAATCATCAGATATCTAGCAACTGCATAAAGCCGACAAAATATCGTTTGACGATTTCAATTTGTCAGTCTGTGTAAATATTCAACGTTTCTTTTGTGACTGACAGGCAAAGACGGACGTACAAAAGTGCTTACCGACAAACTTATTAACCATACTTCGATTTGCTTGTGTAAACAATACCAAGCAAGTGTTGTTTAAATATATGTCATATTAAGATATTTTCATTTAAAACATTATTTCCGTAATTATAAGAACAACTTAAGAAAATTGCGTTAATTTTTTTGAAACTTGAAGTAAAAAACGCAAAAATCGCATCTTCAATGACGCAAAAGCGCCTTGAAGTCGACACGTAAGCTATACGTCATCGTGACGCCTATGAATTCCCCACTGTGTCTCTACCACGTCTTTAGTACGTCAATGCGGTCCACGTCCTTATATTTGGATCATGTTCAAATCATCTCCGCGTCCGCAGCGGTTCGAACCAGTTCTGAAAATGTACTCGCTACGTGCTGTCGTAAAGAACGCGCTATAAGGACATGCTGTGGTGGGATGGTTCTTCGAGGGAATCAGAAAGATAAGAAATATAGTTAATTTGATTCAATTAGTGGGCATTCGTCAACGTTGTGAAACCAAACTTTTAAGCGTGTTATGTTGTCGCTATATGCTCCAAGATAAATAGCTTTCAGCTTTGATTGTTTTCTTCCCCCGTTTCCGTTTAAATCCGGGATCCGCTCTACAAGCAGACTTTCTTAAAAAATCTCACACATTTCCGTTCGATAAAACGTTAAAGCCACACACCTTATTTGGCATTGTAAATTAAAGTATAAATAAGAAACGTATTTTATCTATGCCAATTAGAATATATCTGGTGATTACAAGGTAGAAATCCGTCTTTTTTGCGCTTCACAACTTAAAAATAATCGCGTTTGTCGAAATGGAGGTATACATATAGAAATCCTACTTTGGTTTTAAAAGCGTTTGAAAATTAATAAATTACTTGCTAACTAGGCTATATATTTAATGAAAATTTTTAACACTTTCAAATTGCATCTATATGTATTGATTAACATGCACATTATTTCAAGGTGTGTGGCTTTAAGACAGTAAGGTCATTTTATTTCATCGCCTTTGTGATGTGTTGATATTATTGCATGACTATATATCCTGTTATATCTTATGTCTTTCGTCATATATTCCATTGTTCATGGATATATATTTATCCTATTACCAGATGCAAATCGATAGGATAACAACGACCGTATAAACTTGAGCTTTATACGATCGCTATTTTTAGATCATTTGTGGGTTTTCCAAAAATTGTAAAATCTGTTTTTGTCAACTACGGAAGAACAAAATCGTCTAAAAATGCGATATTTGTTAATTATTAATGGAAAAGGGGAAGACATAATAGGATAAATAGAATATTATGTGAGTTTGGGATAAACATAAAGTTTATCGTGCTCGGCACGAACCATGGTAGCAAGCCTCGCGCTACCCTGATTCTAAGCCATGATAAACTTGATCTGTATCCACAACTCACATATTATTCTCTATATACATTCTAACATAACAAATTCTAATGCAATTCCGAAGACAACTCTGCGTTTTCATAGTTTCAATTTCAGCTATTCTTTTTTACCTTATTCACCGTCTGATCGTTAAAGAGTCTGCTGCTGCAATGTAAAATAAGTGTTGCTGACTTATAAGGTAATTTCATTATCCAAGCAGCAAAGTGTATACCGTCATCTTTGCTTGTTTTATTCGTTTGTGTGACATGACACTCATTATCTGAATGCATCCCATTTATTTGATAGGGTTTAATGAAATTTCGTTGCAAGAAACAGATTTGATGATGCATAACTATTTTATGTGATCATGAACAATTCCTGGTATTCCGGTCATAGAAAACGTTGAATCATATATTTAAGCAAGTGTAAAATATTTTCAGAATATAAACACATCGTGCACTGATAGCAATTGTCCCAAATGTGCTTAATATTTATAACAAAACCGTGACATGAAACCACGAATTTAGTTTAAAATAATAACAAAATACGTCGACAGCCTATCTACCGTTTGTTGTTCACACGGATAAAGTACTTCTAAAAATAAATGTTCAGATAATTTTGACAAACTTCACTTAACATCAAACAACGGGATGTCATGAATTGTAACACATTTACTCTCGCCAACAATACTAAACGATTTGTAACAATGCCGAAATTTACTTACGTGTTATTTCGGCATGCTTATTGTATCTTCGGTACTTAAATTCAATTAACATGCTGTCCCAGGGCAAAATCACTTGCATGTTGAGAGTCGGAAACTAACAGACACCATACATATTATTAAGATATATTTGATATTTATCTCAAATCCATAATTCATACGGCAAGGTGTCTCCTTTTGTGTAAATGGTTTTGTTGCAAAACAAAATATTCTGTGTGCATCAATTTTGTTTTGGTTTTGAAATGCGATTCTTACTGAGAACATATAAATTACAAATTATATTTTAGAATGTACATTTATTAAAATAGTTATGATTTCTATATTAAAAACAAAAACTATACGTTACGTGTTCAATTTTGATATATGAGCTAAATGTTCGAGTTGGTGACCGTCAAAAGTACAAGTGGAACAATACGAAGTACAAAATGAAGTCGTGTGATTATCGTACAAATCCTACCCTGTCATAAATGGCGTGCATGGATTGGATAACATTGCTTTTGTTTGGGCATCTCTAACGTTCTTTTTTTAAATCACACCGATGTTGAAGACCAAACCCAAATTATGTGAAGCAGCGTGTGGTGTTAGATTACCAAACGAACACGAACTTAAAATTAACATATTCATCTGTATTAAAAATTGTGTAGAGCACGACTTGTGCTACTGACATGTTTGACTTAACAACAAAATGTGATTATGCCCCGACTTGCAGCCAAATCGTCAATGTGTGCACGTTCTGAGAGGTTTTAATATACTGAATGCCCTTGTAATTTGAAATCTGATATCTTGATTTCATTATTGATATGGGTCGTCAATCCATGTAGAATAACCTGCATTTTTAGTTATTGCGTGAAAACGATTGTTATTGTAGCCCATTTGACCTTGACATCTGACTTGTTGATCTCATAATGGATCGGCCTCTGCCCTTTTTTCAAAAGTGAACAGATTACTTATTTGGATTGAAGTAAGTCGAAGTTTTGTGTAGTAGCCCGCTGAAAAAAACTGATTAACGGTTAAACCAATTTTCAGTTTAAAAAGTCGACATGACCTTGAACTCTGACCCGTTGAACACAAAAGTATAAACGCCTTTCTTTCATTCCTTCCGAGTAACCAGTTTACCAATTTTAATGATGGTGTTCTCTATTGGAAAACGAATTTTAGGTTAAAAGCATCGGACCTTGACTTTAGCCATACTGATATCAGAATAAACAAGCGTTTGATGACCTCCTAAGTAACCATCATACACATTTGTAAGATCTTAGGTCAAAGTATATATAGTTATCGTTAGGAAACGACATGGTGTACGACATGCCAGAGTAGAATATTTCTCATTCTAATGTAAATGGAACACTGAAGACCTTTAATTAATCTCAGATGTTTGTGTTGGAATAAAAGTAAGTTTATGTCATGTGTGTTATGTGCATTGTTGAGAATAAATGAGAGATTCGCTTCATTTATAGCATTCAGACAGTCGTGGGTTCTACTCCACAATGATGACTTGCAAGCTTTACAGCAACACAGACAAGGTTGTACCATTCTTCGCTGACCTGTGATACTCTGCTCAGCGACAAGTGCAGTTATTATCAATATCTTAGTTTAAGTTTTTGGTCTAGTTCTAACGTTTCCGTAGCCAATGAACCCATTGAGGTGATTGATGTGGCCTTTTTCCAAATACATTCAACAATCAGGTAGTGATATAACACACACTCTGTCATAGATAGCCAAGTGTTCTCCTCTTTAACTATTTGTGTATTTCAAAGTTACCACTGGTTATACAAAATGTAAGATCCATTTTGTTTTGTAGACTGGTTTAGATAGAGACATAAAATGAGTCATTTGTGTTGTTGTAAAACTTTATTGGAAATATCCACCACGTATTATAATTATATTTTGATGATAAATAAATGATTCTAATGGACATCGCAAATGTGACGATATTAAATAGACGAGTTATAACCCGCATGTTGTGATTATGAATTCCTTTTTTGATGTTCCTTTTATTTAATGCATATTGATGAAATATTGCAAATTATTGGAGAAATAATTAAAAATATGTTTTTCACTAGCCCGACATTTGACAATTTTTTAAACTTATATGTGATTTAAAAGATTAAATACTTTCAGAACTGTTGTCAGCATTCATTATATTTAATTATCAAAAGATGGGAAGTAAAATGGACGAAAATGTTACTAGTATTTTTCTGTTAAAAGTGCTTATCATATCTAAGAATCAATTGGGAAACTTTACACTATAATCAACCCGGGTTTAGGTCTATCTCGGTCGTATTGAACGATGAATTTCACTGCATCAACACAGCACAAACCAAACTGTTGTAGTATTCAATAAAGAAGCTCCAGAAACTTTATCAGGAGAGAAATTCCTGTGTGTATTGACAACTTGTAGAACATTAAACCAACTAGAAACATGTAATGACCATAAGTGGGATCACCGCCTTTGATTGTTGCATGAAAAGCATTTGGGTTTAAACCGGTTTGAGCAAGGGCTAGCTATTCTTCTGACTGGTATAAAATTCCACAATCAGAGCAAGTAGTGTGTTTGTTATTTAGTAATAAATAACAAAATAATACATGTGCATTGAGGTAGATGTGTGTATAAATTATGTACAGATGTACAAAATCGTACAGATGCGATGTCAAATCTCATATACCCAGGTCCCGTGACGAAAACTACTAATTCGTATAATAGAGAGACCATAGTCGGAGGTATGGTTTTAGGAAAATCATTAAACGATTCGTCGACAAACTGGCAGAAGCGAAAGATAACGATGTCATCTTACGATACTAGGCTTCCACCGAAGCATCACACAGTACAATATTTAGTCTTCGGATCCTAAAAAAGAAGATTCTTTTATCCTACAGCTAAATGATTTTATAGAACATAATAGTACCTATAAAGAAAACATAAGGTTTTCTCCACAGATATTTTTAGATAAGGTTTACCACACAGATATTTTTAGAACATGTACATAGGGACTACTTTTTTGGCCTTTCACCCCTGTTTTAAGGTCAAATGCACTTAAAACTAGTAGACGATTTAACTTGAAAAAGAAAAAAAAAATGGATCCAACGGGGGATTAAACTAGGGTCTCCCGCGTGGTAGCTAGACAATCTTACCGCGACGCTAATATGCTCACCGGATTGCGTTACCGTTTAAATTCTAAAGACCATATTTTACTACACAGCTGACGAAATCACTTGATTGCATCATTCAGGTCATTCGGTACGCAGTCGTACGCGTGTGTGCTTACGATGGATTAATTTATTATAATATTATGAATGTGAATAACAGTGTTGGGATATAAAACTGGAATGAAACTGGTGAAACTTCGTTATCGATTTCTTTAAAATGTCGAATGTACTCGAATAACGCGATGTGTTGGTGAACAATTGATGGATTAAATTTAAGAAAAGTGTCAGTGAATTACCTTCTTTAACTTTTCGAAGGAAATTGATGTTGAATTAAAAGGTGTATTTCTTTGATGAATAAGTCGTTTCTTTGTCATTCGATCAAAGAATGTCCATCCACAAAGAATTGCCGGCTTACATCAAGTGCTTTAAAATGGACAAGATGGATGGCGATGAAGAAATGTGTCTAGAATTTTAACTCGTCATAAAAGCAAATTAAACTTGACGAAAATAAACATGGTTATACACAACTTCGGTGAGTAGAACAAGAACCATTAGATGTTTTCCTTTTTTATGTCAGTAAGTAAAAAGTGTGTACAAGGAAGAGTTGTTAATGTTTATAGACTAAAATTAACAATATCGGTGGGGATAAATGCTGAATCATGCTTCACGTTCAGGTGTAGGTTACTACCCATTTTGTAAAGTTGAAAATGGCAGCCATTTTTGTTTTTGGTATTTTACAATGGTGAAACAAGAATTGTAGTTTGAACAAAACCGTCTGTGTTCTACTTGAGTGTGTAACATTTGGAACGCTGATTAAATTTGAATCGAGGCGTATAGCGATATTTTCTCTCGTTACTTTTCTTTTGCGTGGAATTCTTAAGGACTATTTCGAGTTCCGTAAACGGGAAAGATCACAATTAATATTACTACGCAATGTTAGATTCAGTTAATTTAATCTGTTTTTGATTTTATTTTAGCAATTAAAGACTACTATTTTGATTGCATCAGGAATAAATTTAATATACAAAAAATATTGTAGGATAAATAGAATACTATGTTAGTGTGATTGTGTACTTAAATTTATCCCACTCGTCTCAGAAAGGCTTACAAGGCTCGGCAAGTATCGCCATGTAAACCTTTCTTCACTCGTGAGATAAATTTGAGTACACAATCACACTAACATAGTATTCTCTATATACTCTCCGATGCTGATACGACACTCTACTAGATGATTGAATCTGTAAATAAAACAATTTCGGTCTAGATTGAAAGTTTCCGACGACTAAAGCGATCCAAAGTTTTCAAGATCAGAGAGTTGATGCACACGATAAGCAAAATACGTGACCTAGACGCACGAATTCTTCCAAGTATAGGCACTTGATTGTAAGCACTCGCAAACGTTATGCATTGACGTCGTATCGTGACTGGTAAGTTAAGCAAGTATCCTTGTTTGGAAAATAGCGTGATGAAGTGCGACGTATGGGCACGAAAGGAATCTACTTAATTACAGATCAAGAAGATCAAAATCGTGGTTCCTTTTCAAAGCAACGCAGACAGGAATACTAATATTTCATAATTTACGGAAGCTAAACTTGCACATCCTGTTACCTCAATTGACGTGTTTTAACTATCGTTCTTTCTTTTTCTTGACGTAAATTAGCAAAAATATTGATTGAAACACAGTGACTCTTCAAAGTGAAGACACATTTTATGCTTATTGTCATGTCAAGTAATGTCATGTCACATAAATTAGCCTGTTACCACAGCAAGTTTACATGTTGTCAAGTTATTGTGGATAATCAATTGGAATATATTACGCAGTAGTTCTGATTAAGGTCAAACTACTCTGACCACCGTAGGATGCCCATGTACATGAGTACAGCCCATAATTGGGGTTGGGGTAAGGCACAGAGGAAAACAAACGTGTCCTAGATTAAGGAATGTCTAGCCACTAAATGGAATACTCAAAGCCGGACATTGGTCCACCATAAATTATATTTATATCTTGCTTTTTACCCCAGCTTATAGAGCAATGAGTGAGCAGTGTATTGATCTCATTTGGTCGGCTGCACTGTGTTCATAACATATTACCTGTAGACAATATAACACACATACTTATTTGTTTCCTTTTGTGTTGTGAAAATTAAATAAGGATTAAATATAATATTTGTTTGTAGCGCGTTTCATCATATCTAATATGTGTGTACTAATATACTTGAGAGGTCATTCAAACGCATCACATTTTAATCATACTTTCACAATTCAACACAATCGCCATTGCAATAAAAGATCGGCAATGTGCTCACATGTCTTGCTGTCAGAATGTAATGACATAAAGGAGGATAACCTCATAATAATTAAACTGTGTTTGTCTTTTTTTTTGTTTCGTAATTTATTTTAACAATTGAAGTCAGACATGGCTATGAAGATGCAGCATGTAAAATGTGTACATCTACGGACAAGAAATTTTCAGGCGTGTAATGGCCCGCATTGTTGCATTTGTGCCAACATTTGTATGCATTTTCCAACACCAATGGAAGATATGGTCTGGCAGGCTGTTGTCATTAACCATGATTTACACTTAGACTCAACATCGAAGGTGACCAAGTCCTCCAATAACGTGTGAACATCATTCCTAACATTTGACATATTAAAAAATTAATGTCTTTAAAAAATAATTTCTTTTATTTAAAGTAGCGAATACATGTCTTTTGAAGATAAAGGTTTAAAGGTTTAAATCTCGTATCTGCTACTTAACGTGCCGTGTAAAAGTTCTGAAATATGTGCCGTCTTGAAACGAAATGAATGTGTCTTAATAGTTTATATTGTTGCCGCATAATTGTGTGAGATATTTTTTATCACGACAGTTAATTTTTATGTTCTATGACGATCTGACACCATAACATATATGCTTTTATTAATTCATTTTGTATGTTTGATACTTCATTCCAATATGTAATTTAGGTGGAAATTATATGTCTTGGATGTGATCGGAAGCATGAAACAATTAAAAATATAAATATGTATCTTTATAATGATATACATACGCCCGGGGGAGATTAACTTAGCATTTTGTCGTTATATATTACGTAATGCTAGTCTGTGTGGTTGGCAGGAATGCTTTCAAAATTATTTTCGGTATAGTATGGGTGTTCTAGTACTCGCTCGATGGCACGGCGTTCTAAGGCGTACCTGGAATTTGTTTTGGGGCGTTTGGGAAAAAAAGTGTGGCATTGCGAATATTTTTCACAGGACAATGTACGGTACGAAGTACCGATAACTTATTTTGCCGGTTGCGGTTGCCTTAGCGATTGCGCGTATATAAGGATATCTATTTCCGAACCAGCCAGGTGTTCGTTGAAATAGGAATTGAATAAATCAATGTGTGCAATTTTCGGAGCTCTTGTGAAACAGCATGGCAATGACAATGACAATAGGTTTATTTGTACTGAAAGGACTCCGGCCCAAAATACAAACATACATGCAGTGATCATAAGTAGTGACATGGTATATAATATTAACAACAATAATTGTAAGACGTGTTGAGTAAAAGAGAATAATGCTTATAGATTTATAGTCAATCATGTAAGCGTTAGTTAAATGTATTTGAAATACTATCGAAGACAGGTGTTATCAAATTATTTAGTAGTACATTTACGAATAGAACGGTAATCACACAAAATATACACAATATGTGAGTTTGCCTTCAGTTACAGTAAACTCTCCCGTAACTTATATGCAACGTCAAGATATCAGCCCAATGCAAAATAGCTGTTGCCTAGTGTCAGACATAATAAGCACAAATAAATGTTCTGATATAGTATATTCCAACCAGTTATTAATGAATATTGGTCTCTAATATGATTATAAACATGGCAGACTAATAAACAGTGAAACGTATTTTCGATACTTTACACATTTCTATGTAGACACAATGGACAGAATCTATATTCCCTGTCATGCGGATGGAATGCAGTTCATTATCAGGTGGCAATGATTGCATACACGAGAAGCTTAATCAATCGTTCAACTGGGGTTTGGGCTATCTTTAGGGCAGTACTTCCGGTCGCCTCCGCGAAATGCCTCAGTTTTAGGCTAGTCTATAGCTGAGGTTTTATTGTGTACTCTAGTGCTAGTCTGGTGTTAATTATATTCCGCCAAATTATATTCCATTTATCTTTTTGTATTGCTCCTTTCTTATTTTTTGTATTGTTCAAAGATAGAAGATCAAAATGTGTTAACATAATGTACATACATTAACAATTATAATAACATGCAACTGACAAAGTTGGCTTTTGTTATAATTATTTAGCAGTTGTTGCGTTTGTTAATATATATTCGTAAAACAAGCGGATGTCGCCAAAGGATCAGGGATCCTTTTGATAAGTAGGCTACCTACTGTTACTGAACATTCATGAGATTGACAAACGTAAAACGCTTTGTAATCCAAATAACTCGAACCGGATGAATGAATCGAATCTTAGTTAACGAATGGGGTACTGAGCTGCTTTCTGAAATAATTGTTTACCTGTAATTAATATGACTATGGTCTTGTCTGAAACTAAATAAGATAATTTTGTTTCTATTTTCAGTGCTTCATTCTAGGATCCGCGTGTATTTAATACTTTAAAAACCAAAATTGTTTGAAAGTAGTGAGTAAAAAACCGTTAAAACTTGGCGTATACTGAGCAATTACGCATTGCAAACTTTAGAGCGTGGTTAGGGCCTGCATAAACATAANTAGTCTGGTGTTAATTATATTCCGCCAAATTATATTCCATTTATCTTTTTGTATTGCTCCTTTCTTATTTTTTGTATTGTTCAAAGATAGAAGATCAAAATGTGTTAACATAATGTACATACATTAACAATTATAATAACATGCAACTGACAAAGTTGGCTTTTGTTATAATTATTTAGCAGTTGTTGCGTTTGTTAATATATATTCGTAAAACAAGCGGATGTCGCCAAAGGATCAGGGATCCTTTTGATAAGTAGGCTACCTACTGTTACTGAACATTCATGAGATTGACAAACGTAAAACGCTTTGTAATCCAAATAACTCGAACCGGATGAATGAATCGAATCTTAGTTAACGAATGGGGTACTGAGCTGCTTTCTGAAATAATTGTTTACCTATAATTAAAATGACTGTGGTCTTTTCTGAAATTAAATTAGATAATTTTGTTTCTATTTTCAGTGCTTCATTCTAGTATCATAAGACGGATATACGAAAGTCTTGGTATGACCTTCAAGGTCTCTAGCTAGGATTGGAAAAGGGCAAGGTGCTATTGTATCGCTCGGTTATATCCGTGTTGCATATTTTCAATAAAGCAAGTGTTGTATAAATATATTTAAAATTAAGTTTTTTTATTTAAAACATTTTTTCCGTAATAAAAATAATAACTATGAAAAAAGCCTAAATTTATTGAAACTTGAAGTACAAAATGCAAAACTCGTATCTTGAATGACCCAAAAGCGCCTTGAAGTCGACACGTAAGATAAACGTCATTGTGACGCCTATGAATTCCCCACTGTGTCTCTACCACGTCTTGAGTATGCGGTCCACGTCCTTATATTTGGATCATGTTCAAATCATCTCCGCGTCCGCAGTGGTTCGCAACCGGTCCGAAAATGTCCTCGCTACGTGCTGTCGTGAAGAACGCTATAAGGAAGTGCTGTGGTGGGATGGTTCTTCGAAGAAATCAGAAAGATAAGAAATATAGTTAATTCGATTAAATTAGTAGGCATTAGTCTACTCACCAAACTTGTAAGCGTGTTATGTTGTCGCTATATACTTCAAGATAAATAGCTTTCAGTTTTGATTTTGTTCTTCCCCCGTTTCAGTTTAAATCCTGGATCAGCTCTACAAGAAGACCTTCTTCAACGATCTTACACATTTCCGATCGATAAATGTGAAGACACAAAGGTCATTTTATTTCATCGCCTTTGTGATGTGTTGATATTATTGCGTGAATACATATCTGGTTTATATCTTATGTCTTTTGTCATATATTTTATTGTTTATGAATATAAATAAATATGTATTTATATACATTCTAAAATTGCAAATAGTCTTGCAATTCCGAAGACAACTCTGTGTGTTCATAGTTTTAAAATCAGCTATTCATTTTGACCTAATTTACCGTCTGATCGTTAAAGAATCTGCTGCTGCAATGCAAAATAAAGGTTGCTGACTTATAAGATAATTCCATTATCCAAGCAGCAAAGTGTATAAAGTCAGGTTTGCTTGTTTTATTCGTTTGTGTGATATGGCACTCATTATTTGAATACATCCCATTTATTCGATAGGTTTGAATGCAATTTCGTTTCGAGAAACAGATTTGAGGATGTATACATATTATTTGTGATCATGTACTGCTCAATGGTAAAAGGTTCCTAGTATTTCGGTTATAGAAAACGTTGAATCATATATTTAAACAAGTGTTAAAGTGCTTTTAGAATATAAACACATCGTGTACTGATAGCAATTGTCCCAAATGTGCGTAATATTTATAACAAAACCGTGACATGAAACCACGAATTTAGTTAAAAATAATAACAAAATACGTCGACAGTCTATCTACCGTATGTTGTGTTCCCACGAATAAAGTACTTCTAAAAAGAAATGTTGCGATAATTTTGACAAACCTCACTTAACATCAAACAACAGCATGTCATGAATTGTAACACATGTACTGTCAACAAAAACACTAACCGTTTTGTAACAATGCCGAAGTTTTCTAACGTTTCGTTTAGGCATGCTAATTGTATCTTCGGTACTTAAATTAAATTAACATGCTGTCCCACTGCACAATCACTCACACTTTACGTGTCGGAGACAAACAGACACCGTACATATTATTAACATAAATCTAATATTTATCTCAAACCCAAAATTCATACAACATGGTGTGAACGTCTCCTTTTGCGTAAATGGTTTTGTTGCTAAACACAAATATTCTGTGTGCATCAATTTTGTTTTGTTTTTGCGATGCGATTTTTACTGAGAACATATAAATTACAAATTATATTTTAGAACATTTATTAAACAATAAACATTTCTATAATAGAAACAAAAAATATACGTTACATGTTCAATTTTGATAAATGGGCTAAATGTTCGAGTCGGTGACCGTCAACAGGTACAAGTGAAACAATACGAAGTCCAGAATGAAGTCATGTGGTTATTGTACAAATCATAACCTGTCATAAATGGCGTGCATTGATTGGATAACATTGCTTTTGTTTGGGCATCTCTAACGTTCTTTTTTACATCACACTGATGTTGAAGACCAAACACTAATTATGTGAAGCAGCGTGAGATGTTAGATTACCAAACGAACAAGAACTTAAAATAAACATATTTATCTTCATTGTAAATTGTTGCGACCTGTGCTACTGACATGTTTGTCTTTACAACAAAATGTGATTATGCCCCCGACTTGCAGCCAAATCGTCAATGTGTGCACGTTCTGAGAGGTTTTAATATACTGAATGCCCTTGTTACTTGAAATCTGATATCTTGATTTCATTATTGATATGGGTAGTAAATTCATGTAGAAAACCAGCATTTTCAGTAATTGGGTGAAAACGATTTTTATTTAAGCCCATTTGACCTTGATATCTGGCTTGTTGACCTCATAATTGATCGGCCTCTTTTTTTTCAAACGTGAACAGATTACTTATTTGGATTGAAGTAAGTCGAAGTTTTGTTTAGTTGCCCGCTGAAACAAACTGATTAACGGGTAAACCAATTCTCATTTTAAAAAGTCGACATGACCTTGAACTTTGACCCGTTGAACACAAAAGTATAAACGCCTTTCTTTCATTCCTCCCGAGTAACCAGTTTACCAATTTAATTGATGGTGTTCTCTATGGGAAAACGAATTTTAGGTTAAAAGCATCTGACCTTGACTTTACATGTAGTCATGCTGATATCAGAATAAACAAGCGTTTGATGTCCTCCTTAGTAACCATCATACACATTTGCAAGATCTCAGGTCAAAGTATATATAGTTATCGTTAGGAAACGACATGGTCTTAGACATGTCAGAGTAGAATATTTCTCATTATAATGTAAACGGAAGACCTTTAATTAACCTCAGATGTTTGT
Organism: Dreissena rostriformis; assembly: GCA_007657795.1. Classification (NCBI taxonomy): domain Eukaryota; kingdom Metazoa; phylum Mollusca; class Bivalvia; order Myida; family Dreissenidae; genus Dreissena; species Dreissena rostriformis. Next base: position 26,536 of record VMBQ01000763.1, on the reverse strand, counting down.
GTTGGAATAAAAGTAAGTTTATGTCATTTGTGTTATGTGCATTGTTGAAAACAAATTGCGATATTTGATTTATTTATAGCATTCAGACACACTGTCTTGCAAGCGTTACAGCAACACATGAAAGGTTGTACCATTTTACGCAGACCTGTGATACTCTGTTCAGCGACAAGTTCAATTATTATCAATATCTTAGTTAAAGTGTTTGGTCTAGTTCTAACGTTTTCGTAGCCAAGGAATCCATTCAGGGGATTGATGTGGCCTTTTCCCTAATTTTCTCAACGCTTGGTATTTGGAGTGTCCTGTAATACGCTTATCTTCAACATGCACTACTGAAAGTCGCAACGCGTTATGTTCTACAGAGCGAAATCCACGTGCAAATTTAGTAAAGATTGGTTCAGTAACGGGCTAACTTCATAAAGATAAGAAATATAATGGCCTATAAATAGGACGATCTGGCTCGTTTGTTCTAAGATTTGGTGAAATTCGTCGGCGCAAAACAACGTTATATTCTAATAAAGTGTATGCAGATATGAAAGGATATTTAATTTTGCTAGGTAAAATATGTCATTTCTAGCATTATTATTTTACAATGAGCAAAGTATACAAACAATAATTTAATTTTAGCGGTCCACGGTATACGGTGTATATTTTGTGTTGCTAAAAACCAAGTACGCTTAAATATTTTATGAGGCATTTGCTAGCAGTCCTTTGTTGAAAATAAGGCCGTAAAACGCACAAATTTCCCAAACTTGATATTGTGTTAGCAATATTGATTATCCAAATACATGTTTAACAACAAATTGTTAGTAATGATTGTTATAAGTTTAACAGAATATTTGTTTATTCTTGTATACATACGCATGTGTTAAACAACACCACAGCGCATGGCCAAAATTAAATATATGAACTTATGGCAACATAGTAATGCATAATTGCATTAAATTGTAAACATAATTTGCAAACATAAAAGTTATGAATCTTCATGTCAAAATATGAAAGTAGCTGTCTTGTAACACACGGATGTGCACCATTATCGAATCCAGAACATAATGACAAGACAATGATACAAGAAAAGACACGTAACATCAACTCATTAGCAGAACTGTGTTGACCGTTTCGTTTTAATAACAGCTTCGCATGTTTTATATGTTGTTGCTCGCTGTCGAGAGACACACAGTATGTTTTGAACCCTGTATTGGCTGATAAAAATATATTTATACAGATTTAACTAATATACGACTTAAATTAAAAAAAAAAAAACGTTATATGCAATATATTTTTAAGTTTATCTTTAAACGCGGTTTGATATAGAAATACGCTACTTTTCAATCCTTTTGAGTATTTATTTTTTTGTTGAAATTGCAGCCATCGTGTTCCTGAGCTTCGAATGCAATGGTAAGTATGACCTTTTTCGCAGTTGTTTATTTAAATTAAACTCTATTTCGCCACATTTCTATAATATCTTTAAGAACTAACGTGTTAATTATATTTAAAAACAAACAACACAAACGATAATTGATGCCTGATTTAAATACATAAAAACAGCAAAATATTACATGTTACTTTGACGTTAACAGCATAACCGCTTCAGCATGCAGTATTTCAACAAAATCAAGAGGATATTGCTCATATCTTTCTGAACATATACTAGTAGGTCATTAAATATAAAGTCATATGCTTCGCGACAACTTATCAGGCAAGTTGACTCATAAAGCTCACAACATTAAACTGCATAATTAAGATGGTTCAAATTTGCTATTTTAGTTATCTACAGAAACGTTCATGGTTTTACTCCATGATATTGTCCAGGTTGCAAATTGGATAAACTAGCCTCCTGGCCCAACCGACCAAACTGACGAGCCCGTTATTTGGCGAAAGGACACCCAAAATAACCGCGCCAAAAATGTTGATCTTTACCTACTACTAACTGCCCAACGCGATCAGTAGAGACATGCCCGGCCAGTCACATGAAACCAAACCGACACAACCGCATCAGTTACTGGCCATATATTTGCTTCCCCCGTTCCTAACCGAAACAATCACATCAGTTTATGGCCAGATATTTGCTTCCCCCGTACCTAACCGAAACAATCACATCCGTTAATGGCCAGATATTTGCTTCCCCCGTACCTAACCGAAACAATCACATCCGTTAATGGCGATATATTTGCTGTCATCCCCCCCCCCGCCCCCTCAGTTGAGCGACACGCCATACACTAGCATCAATTCTATTCCTATCCGACTACTTTAGCAAAATATCAAATTTCCATCCATCTTTTTCATACCTACATGAGACCTTAGAATAAGCTATCAGACAGCATTATAAAATCGTGACATGACCAAACTAAATAAATAATAGAAAACAATATTGTTGTGTGCTGCTGTTTTGTGTTGCAACATCATGTAAATCAAGGTGTTATGTTCAACCGTGAAACGTGTACTATACGTTTCACGGTTGAACATAACACCTTGATTAATTTAAACAATGTAAAACGTGTGTTACCATTCTGAAACATTACACGTGTAACAATAAGCAAGTAATATTTATTTTGAAAGGTTTCAGGGCGAATACCAATTCCGTTGTAATGATTTTTAATACCGTGTTAATGATTTTCTCAACTATGGTACCCACGCCTTTGCAGTGATATCTTGAATACATTCATCATTCATCATTTAAAGACGATTATCCATCTGAAACTCATTAACGCTACCAGTAAATGCCTTGTCGTGAAGAGTTAAATCTGAACTCATCAAATTACTTCTCAACACCGATTGGTTTGAGAACTATGCCTTAGCCGTTAAAAGCTTCTCGCTTTCATTTGTTGAAACCTCTCATGTAATCTTGGTTGCTTTAAGTCATTGTACATTTTTAAAGGGATATATGTCCTGCTTGAATGGTCTCAGCTAAATAAGGACCAATATTACGTATGAAACATATTTTTCAGTCTACAAAATATTCAGATAGCATTAAGATTAAAACCAGCTTGTTTTCAGACAAATATAAGTTACACTCGCTTATACGAAAATACGACTTAACTTGAAGAAAACGAAAACGACAATGGATTTCGTGTGGAGAGTTTAATTTAGTCGCACATTTTTAACTGGACAGGTTTGTTGGTTATGTAAATCATTATACCAAAGAAAATAACACGACGTCATAGTAATCAGCTGATAACGAAATAAGTCGAATTAAACTTAAGTCTGTTAAGGAACGTTATGATTCTAGTACACTATACAAATTGCGACGAACGAAACCTGTGTAACTAGACGACTCGATAGAATTCTTTTACTAAACGTGAACTTCTTTGGAGGCATCTTGTATAACATTGATTGTTTAGTATCGAATTTGAAAGATAATTTAAAAATATCCAATGGATAAATACACAACGCATTTCTTTGGGTTCGAGATATTAGTATTTTGGTTCGGGTTTTTTCCGGGCTTGCTGGTAGAGATGTGGATGTTTAACATGTGTTCCAATGTAAATACTACACTAGCATAGCTGATTCCACAAATATTAAATTTTTGTTTAAAATATTGAAAATATTGTTATCTGGCAGGTATAAAAACTCCCGTGACAGCAGCTTTGTTTGTATCTCATGACAAGTGTAAACGGTTAGTTTACATTTGAAATTTATCTCGAAATTGTTTTGATAATTCAAACTTTACATGAGTACAGTGACTTAATTACATGTAAGGGCTGAAAATTAAAAAAACTAATCCTATCAGTGTGTTCTAGTACATTAACATGACCTATACTCAGGCTATTTTTAACGTCATTATCAATATTATGATTATTTAATTTGTATGTCCCCCAGTCTATGCTCGGGGACATATTGTTTTTGCCCTGTCTGTTTGTTGGTTTGTTTGTTTGCGTCAAACTTTAACATTGGCCATAACTTTTGCAATATTGAAGATAGCAACTTGATATTAAGCATATTAAGCATGCATGTGTATCTCATGGAGCTGCACATTTTGAGTGGTAAAATGTCAAGGTCAAGGTCATCCTTCAAGGTCAAAGGTCAAACATATGGGGGTACATAGTGTTTCACAAACACATCTTGTTTTAAAATGTTTCTCAATACAAATGTTGCAAAACACAGCCACCCATGCAAAAAAGGCTCATTCTACTTCCTTTTATACAACTTCATGGTGTTTAAGAAGACTTTTACGTAGCAACAGTATTATCCGTTCAGTTATATTTCATTTTATTGACTAGATGCGCTGGAATGCTACAGTTGCAACAGTGTAACAGACATTACAACGTGCACCAATACGACGACATGTGGACCGCATCAAGTATGCTTCGTTCTGTTTATCAAATACATAATATACAGATACCCGCAGAAATATTTAAGCCCATAAGTCGATTAAATCAAATATGTTTTGTCGCCCGATAGTCGTGACCGGTTTGTCTATGCAATGATTGTCGCATAGATAGGGCAACGTCTCTGCGGGGAACATGCACACTTGCGCCGCAAAGACGATCCACAAAACATAAAATAAATACTGTCTGCGTTACTGTATCAGCTCATAGGTTAAGGAGACATGACAGGTCATTAAGAATGCCGTTTTCTTATCTGTCCGTCCCTCTTATTGTATGTCTTTAGACAAACTTTTCTAAACTTTAAACACATCTTACAATTTTTGTTTATAGAAGAACTTGTATTTTCATGTGGATTGTATGTTTTACTTTCAGAATCTTCTCGCTATATCTTGAAAATGATTGCTAAAAATGTTTTTCTGACTTAACAAAATGTCTGCATGGTTCATCTTTGAAGAATAAAAGTTGTCGCTTGAAATTAACCGCGACAACTAATCTTAAAATGTTTAAAAACAAATCAGGTTGAAAAAAAGACCTCCAGAGTCAACAGGCTTTTTATAATTTAATATAATCGTACCATACCATTTAATTTCATATAAAGTTTCTAATAGTAATTGACATTAAATCACATATGTTTACATTCTGTTCCTAAGCAAAACTGTAATAATGTCTTTACAAATTTTTCTTAGCCTTTTTAAGATCAGAAACAACGATTGTCTCGATAGTGTAAAGAAGTTTCATGCATCGTTCGACCTAGCGTTTTTTCCTGATTAATCTTGTTCTAAAATGAACATATCATGAGGATATTTTTAAGGCGAATATTGGGATAACGTTTATTACGATTTGATTTAATTGGACAATAGATTACTGAGACATTTATATCATGTTCACCTACTTAATCATCCAATTTGATCATGTTTCCGATATGCCTAAAATAAATAAGACACATTAATTTTTATTCAAAGTCATTACGATAAAAATACTCTTCCGCTTCATAAGGTGGAAATAATGTCGAACGGACCGAGATTGAATTTTGTCAAACATCGTTATAAAGGGACGCCATTTGTGAAACACTGTGTTCAATCATTAATGTCAAACAAATTTATTTGTGATGCGATTCACTTATTATAAATAAATAAAAATTGTAAAATGATATTCCAAAAACTATGTTTTGGGGTAATAGTATACATTTTAAAAGGGCGTTATGTTAAGTAATTTCTGTTCGTTTCTTCTTATGTGCTGTTGCCATTTTGAAACATTATCTATACAAAACACAATTTTGCAATTTAATTAAAATCTTTTTTATGAAACTACAATATAAATTGAATATTTCATTTGTTTCGCTAACACAGTTTCATCAGGTGGAAAAAAACTTCAAATAAGCTCTCCAAACATTAATTTTATTTTTTATAAAATAGTGTAGTTGTCAGTCTAATACATGTAGTTCAAAGCCAATGCGCAAAAAATACTGGCAACAAGTGACGCGGCCAATTAATTGATATACTTTTATGATAACAGACGAGCTTTTAAACATTAAGTTACCTTGTATGACATTGTAGACAGTACCATTAATGTGCAAACATAAATATGGGCTTTGGTAAACATACATATTCATATTTGTAGGATCTCGTTGTTACGTTCAAGAAAATAACGGTGGTGTTATAACTTTCTTACTTCGTATTAATAAAATGAAATGTAACACCGTATGTTTGTTCTAGAAATTAATATAATGGATAGTTGTATATCTAGGCCTGCTTCCATCATATGAGGGCTGATGCTTCCGGTAAAGTTATTGATACTGGATGTAAGGATCGAGTGGTATGTCATTCTCATATATTTTATTTATATAAATTCACGGATGTGATTAATGCTCGGTAAAAATAAGGTTTGCTCCATAGTAGTTTTACTAACTAGTATATACAGTTTTAAATCGAAATAAAACAATGAAATGGTAAGTATATTGAATTATGAAATATTTCGATGTTTTCAGTACTACCCAGCCATGCAAATGGCTTACGAGTCACTAATCAAACATGGTTAAATGTAGCCGTCTTATGCCTGCTAAATAGCAAATAGTAAAATAATCAGTGATATGATATAGGATATAGCATGTATGAAAGTCATGTACAATTTTGTATAATGACCATAATAAATTCATATCGTCACACAAAGTATACTTTCTCGTTTTAAGTAGCAATCTTTTATAAATAGAGCAAATTTATATATCACTCGTTTATCCATATCCATATAATCACGAACCATAATTAGCAGTCGGTTGATGCCAAATTTCAATATTTTATTACAAAACTGAAACGAAAAATTAATTTCTCGTTTTTTTTCCCCATATAAATCTTGGCTACTTTAAAGCTGTGTGTCGACGGTGGAAGTTCAAGTGTCATTGGACGAGGACTCCAGTTAAGACAACTATCGTCTGGGTGTTCAGAATGCTGTTCAACTGAGAGATGCAACGACCAACTGTGCTCGCACAATTTACGTAAATATTGTTGCACATAAATCACATGCCAATTGTCACGTCTTTAAACCTTTTGACTTATTTAACCTTTTATATACATCAGAACAAAAACAAACGTATGTACGCTTATGATTTATTGACACTTGATATACGTTGAACGACAGTATTATAAAATATAGTCAGGTTATTAAGATTTACCAATGAAGTAAGCCGACACTAATGCAGGTTTATNGTATTGTGCCTATGTCATGGGTGTTGTGTATTGTGCCTATGTCATGGGTGTTGTGTATTGTGCCTATGTCATGGGTGTTGTGTATTGTGCCTATGTCATGGGTGTTGTGTATTGTGCCTATGTCATGGGTGTTGTGTATTGTGCCTATGTCATGGGTGTTGTGTATTGTGCCTATGTCATGGGTGTTGTGTATTGTGCCTATGTCATGGGTGTTGTGTATTGTGCCTATGTCATGGGTGTTGTGTATTGTGCCTATGTCATGGGTGTTGTGTATTGTGCCTATGTCATGGGTGTTGTGTATTGTGCCTATGTCATGGGTGTTGTGTATTGTGCCTATGTCATGGGTGTTGTGTATTGTGCCTATGTCATGGGTGTTGTGTATTGTGCCTATGTCATGGGTGTTGTGTATTGTGCCTATGTCATGGGTGTTGTGTATTGTGCCTATGTCATGGGTGTTGTGTATTGTGCCTATGTCATGGGTGTTGTGTATTGTGCCTATGTCATGGGTGTTGTGTATTGTGCCTATGTCATGGGTGTTGTGTATTGTGCCTATGTCATGGGTGTTGTGTATTGTGCCTATGTCATGGGTGTTGTGTATTGTGCCTATGTCATGGGTGTTGTGTATTGTGCCTATGTCATGGGTGTTGTGTATTGTGCCTATGTCATGGGTGTTGTGTATTGTGCCTATGTCATGGGTGTTGTGTATTGTGCCTATGTCATGGGTGTTGTGTATTGTGCCTATGTCATGGGTGTTGTGTATTGTGCCTATGTCATGGGTGTTGTGTATTGTGCCTATGTCATGGGTGTTGTGTATTGTGCCTATGTCATGGGTGTTGTGTATTGTGCCTATGTCATGGGTGTTGTGTATTGTGCCTATGTCATGGGTGTTGTGTATTGTGCCTATGTCATGGGTGTTGTGTATTGTGCCTATGTCATGGGTGTTGTGTATTGTGCCTATGTCATGGGTGTTGTGTATTGTGCCTATGTCATGGGTGTTGTGTATTGTGCCTATGTCATGGGTGTTGTGTATTGTGCCTATGTCATGGGTGTTGTGTATTGTGCCTATGTCATGGGTGTTGTGTATTGTGCCTATGTCATGGGTGTTGTGTATTGTGCCTATGTCATGGGTGTTGTGTATTGTGCCTATGTCATGGGTGTTGTGTATTGTGCCTATGTCATGGGTGTTGTGTATTGTGCCTATGTCATGGGTGTTGTGTATTGTGCCTATGTCATGGGTGTTGTGTATTGTGCCTATGTCATGGGTGTTGTGTATTGTGCCTATGTCATGGGTGTTGTGTATTGTGCCTATGTCATGGGTGTTGTGTATTGTGCCTATGTCATGGGTGTTGTGTATTGTGCCTATGTCATGGGTGTTGTGTATTGTGCCTATGTCATGGGTGTTGTGTATTGTGCCTATGTCATGGGTGTTGTGTATTGTGCCTATGTCATGGGTGTTGTGTATTGTTCCTATGTCATGGGTGTTGTTCCGCCCTGGATGTTGCAGCCGCGCAAATTTCTTAACAGGCTGAATCTTTTAACTCCAGATGGCGGATGGAGCACGTGGTAAAACTGGAGCACGTGCTCTGCTACATGCGGAGATGGAATTCACATACGGAACAGAGAATGTACTAACCCCCCAGCATCTCCGTATGGGCATCAGTGCATAGGGCCAAACGTCGATACATCAACATGCAGTACCCAGATGTGTCCACAGACTGGTATACATCCTTTAGGAATCAAATTACTTCTTAAACATTACGTATTGTGTTAAATTTATAGTTTTTTGCATATAAATATTAAGGAACAAACCTTGACATCTAAGTTCCGGAACTGGTATTATGTAAACAGGTATGTTTACCATACACATTTCCAAAATTATGCGATTAACATTTGGACCTTTAATCAGTATTAACGTTGTACTGTTAATTTGTTACACTCGAATTAGAAGATTAACTATAAAAATTTATCAGTAAATGTGAAGTAGATGTGTATAGCATAAGACGTTATAAATATATACATACATTCTAAAGTTGTACCTACTGATAAAGTAAACAATATGCAGTTTCATAGGTCATCGATGCAATAATATGCTAATATAACATACAATAGGATTGTATGACATAAAATCATTGTCGGATGATAATGATACATTGCATTATATGTCAATGACATTCAAATTACACTGTAATGTGTATGGCTTTTATCATGTGTATGAAATAACTCAAAAGTTATCATTCAAATACAATCAAAGTGCGATAAACACACGTGATCGCAAATCCATAAACCACTTTTGGATATTTAAATTAAACATGTATTTTGGCGATAATAAATGCGTGCTAAATTGTATTTAGCCGGAGGATGGACACTATGGACTTCCTGGAGTAGCTGCACTTTGACTTGCGGATGGGGAAATACGCAGCGTTACAGAGACTGTACTAACCCAACACCCTCGCCGTATGGGCAACCCTGCCGTGGACCGAGTGTAGATATTGAATCTTGTCACACGGATGAATGCATTTTGGGTACATGTATACATATATCAAACGTGCAAGTCGTCTTCATATTACTCCTTTGTACAAAGTAATGTAACACAATTTCAAACGATATTGCAAAATATTAATTTAATCTACATTCAGTCAAATGCAAATAAATCTAACTTTGTGTTCCAGTATTATAAACAATGTGCAAGACATATCAATATCAATTGTAAAATCCAGGGCCAACTTTTAAAGTTCCACTGACATTCCTTTGCTCGTGTCTACGAATTGGTTTGCTAACTTACATATCAGGGATCATCTGTATAAGCTACCATGGTAAACGCATGTGCATAAAATCGACATAGACACATTGATTTAATGACGGCAATTTAAAACTTTTAAAATAGCCAAATTCTAATTTGTATTTGCAGTAAATAGTAAGTGTTTTACAAAAATGACTACCATATGTAAGAGAATATACATCACAAATCGTGAACTTAACTTAAAATGAAATACGAATTAATTCAATGTTGTAAATTGATTCCATTAAGATTTAATTTGCTGTTGTAGAACACCAATAATTTACATGATCCGAAAGACTTGTCAGCATAGTGATAATGCTAAATATATTCCACCAATGCACAAATATAATTGCCAAGGCTTCAAATAAAACATATGGGATGCATATATATGATAATTATAATCCGAATGGCATTAATAAATCAGTACAGTGTTGACAAGTCGGATGCTCTTTTGACGATCTGTATTGTCTGCGTTTTTTAGTGCATTCTTGTTATTTTTGTCTTATGAAAAAGATCCAAACAACCCGCTGTTCACATAAAAAAACATATTTTGTTGGAGCCTATTTTATTAGCATATTGCGTCGCTTTCTTAATATATTAGCCGACGGTCCCTGCCATGAATTAAACATCTGGTCAAAACAGTCAATTGATAATACATCCGGGTTTCAGTTTTCACAAAAGAGTATACGTACATTTCACGATAAGAATCCGGATTTTATTGACCACTGCGCACTTGTTAACAATGATTGTTTTTACTAACTTTGGTATCAAACATTCACCTTTTTATTCATTCAGAAACTTAAATGAGAACACGTTTACATATAAAAAATTGATTAATTTTCTGCAAACCATTATACGGTTGATTTCCAAATATTTTTCAATCCTGGGTGGCAATAGTATTTTTTTTCTCGATATTATCCAATATACTTATGAAAATCGATTTATGAAATGACAACATATATCCGGAGAGTAATGGTAAATTCAATTAAATTATACGTACTGATATTGTACGCTGACGGCCAAATTTTTTTTTGCAACCTCCCAAGTAGCTCTGCAAAAGATGTTTACCAACATCACAAACTAACTGTACCACGCGGCAATTGAAAATCAATACAACCAAAACTAAAGTTTTAAGTTTTGAAAAAAGAACCAGATACACTGATATCGATATTTTCCTTTTACGATGAAAAAAATAATCTTGAAGTCGTCACTTCCTTCAAATATCTAGGAGTATACCTCAATGGCAGTTTTAACAGAACACGCTTGTGATGAATCGATTATTCTCTATCTTCAACAACCGATATAGAAGCCGTTCACACGAAATTCTTACGGAAGATATTTTGGATTAATCAATCAATTTATCTCAGTGCTATGTACGGTGAATAAGTGAGAAATCCATTCAAATGAATACAAAAAAGTAAAGTCAAGTTCTGGTTTAAACTACTATCGTCAAATGAAAGCAGTGTGATCCGACTAACATGCAGCATGTTAAAAACAACATTAATACTCACGGCAATCAAAACTTGGCTTGGCACGTGCTAAACATTCTGGAAAACATTGGAATGTCTGAGCTATTGGTAAACCAAAACATTAACCAATGTCGCCTTGGCGTAGTGGATATGGTGTCCGCCTAGCGATCGGGGGGTCACGGTTCGATCCCCACAGTGGGAGCGTTCTTTATATCTCCCGAAAGACATCAAGTACTTGTTCAAGTCCCAGGAAACGGACTCGAGAGCGTTTCAAATAAGCCTTAGGTTTTCGATGCAATCGAGCTTAAATAAATAGGTTTAAACTAATTAACCAAAACATTATTGAAGTAAAGTTACAATGTTGTAAACAAAGGATACTGGTTTTTCATACACAAACATGGCATAGCGAAGTGGCAAATTCCCCACGGCTATCATCATATTGCCTATTTTAACACCGTTTAACGCTTAAATCATATTTCGATCAAGTAAATGAAGCCAAATATAGTCATACTTAGTAAGTTCCTCTTATTATCACATAATCCTGAAATAAAAAGGGGCGGTATCATTATATCGAACGATAAATTGCATGTGTTAATTTTGCACCATGAACGCAATAGAAAATGAATACCGTTTCCTACTAGTAGGTCCAACATGTGCAAAACTACGAAATATTAGTTTTAACCTTTACTACTGAATAAAATAAATGTTGTTGTTTTTGTTGCTGAAATGTTTCAAATGTTGTTGAGGGTGCATTTCTTTTATGTTGTTATACTCTCCAGTTCTGAATACAATTAAACACTCATGCTTGCAAATAATCGTTACGTAAAGGTTTTTGCAATGCTCTATTATGAGGGCAAAGCGTAAGAACATACATTTTGATATTATAATCATGCTTTACATACTGATCAATAGAGTAATATAGCTAACCGTTCCTTATATTTTCACAATTAATTAAGACGAAAACAAACAAAAGAGAATGGAATTCATCAATGTTTCAATTTTTTACATATGTGTATAGATTTTGTTTTCGTGCAAAACCCCACGTGCATGTTAAATGAATCCGCAAACGTAAATAATTTATCAATGACGATAAAAATGTGACCAACATTGTTCAAGAAGATGTTCGTTTGAAGTATGTATTAAAATGTATCATTGGATTTTCCGTTTAATAATTGATGTTTCTTAATTATAGTCCGTCTTTCATCAGGACGTCTGGAAATATATATTAATCAACAGTGGGGAACAGTGTGTGACGATGAATTCAACACTTCTGCTGCACAGGTGGCTTGCAGAATGCTCGGTCTCCCCTTGTTAGTACTATACATTAATTAAAATATTATGACATTTATAAATGCGACTTCATTGCAAGCTCAACTTTATAACCTGTTATCAACTAAAATTTTAACTTTCAAATATACTGATAATATTCCTTTTAGCGCCTCGGCGCAAGCAATCCATGCATCAAATGGCTCTTCATCAATGCCTATCTGGCTAGACGACCTTCAATGCAGCGGTTCTGAAGTAACGTTGATGTCGTGCACTCATCCACCTATTGGGACTCACAACTGTGATCACCGCGAAGATGTTGGCGTGATATGCTCATAAATTAATCAATGGATACTATGTTAGTTGCCTTACTTGATTACTCACCTAACCATATAGGTCATAATAGATGGTTTAATCGGCTTCTATTGTTCGTCTTTTTTTTACTATATAAGTCACAATTATCTCCTATATCTTTAGACAAATATTTGAACTTTTGAATATATATTAAGTTTATCTTTAGTTATTTGTTTATTCCAACATGCTTATGTTAACATAAATATGATACGATCAACATTTTATTTTTACACTAGGACTATGAAAAACTACTATAAAAACCGAGGATACCAAATAGTTGTACAAATATTCAATTTAGTCTGCTTTGGTCTGTATCTGCCCATGTAGATAATAGGAGAGCTACTAATTGCATTTCATTCATACCAAGACAAGCTAAACATAAGGCTGTCCTAGATGAAATCATGTTTATGTTAAGTGGTATGACCGTTGTATTGTCCCATATTGTACAGTGAAAGTATATCGCAGAACAGAGTTGTTTCGTGCACATACCTATCGCATAATGAGTTCGTACTACACATGGTGAATCAAAACATTAATTTGTCCATTGGAGATGAAAGTCGGACTGATTTTCTCAGCATATTTGGGATAATTCAAGTGCGCAAGATTCAATGTATTATCACGGATAATAACCTACTTATTTGTGTCAAACATAACATACCATTGTTTTGTTGTTTTCAAATGGAAATGTCAAATTTTAAAATCCAGTTAGTATGCAATATACATAACATTCATTAGTAGACATTTACCATCAATTGTCAATGCTTTACAATTCCAAGCGACTTAGCAAGTCCACAGCGGAACATAAAACCGCATTTCCACCGGTTTCCGATTGCAGCTGACGTCAATCGATGCCTTAAATCAATCAATTTATGTTGGTAAATGATCTAACTTTCGTTGCATTTGAAAATGGAACATAATGCGGAGCCATTTACTGATTATCATGTTGGCTTGTTGAGAAAAACAAGATAATTATTTCTGTTGTCATAATATAATGAAGATGAAATTGAAATCAGAATTCGCTATCCACAAACACTTCGTTATCAATGTCAATTACTTGTCCACATTAAAATTTACTACAACTTATCCTATTTAATCATTGCATTATCGAACAAGAAAAGCTATTGGTGTAAACGTTGCTGAATGTCGGTATTTAAGGGAATATAGCTGTCACGCGTAGTATAACAATAACTGGAATAAGGTCGTTTGTTTATTTTCATGATGACATTTTGTGTGTTTTGTGTTGAATACTTGTCGCCATTATCCGTGATAGAGGTGCTCTTTTCGTTGAAATATTGTGCAGTTGATGGAGGTTGGGGATCCTGGGATACGTGGGGCTTGTGCTCAGCCACATGTGGTGTTGGAATACAACACCGCAATAGGTTTTGTGACAAACCCCCACCTGCACGGTTTGGTGATCATTGCTTCAGAGATGCTATGGACGACCGAATATGTGTACTCCGCGGCTGCAATGGTATTCTCTTCCAGATTTAAATATTAAGTAAATGAAGATCACGTATAATGTCTGCATTTATAGGCGCCATCGAATGTACTAATAGACATTTGAGTTAAACAACGCGCATTTGAGATAAACAATCGATTTGCTGTGTATAATTACTCATCTAGGCTCATTAATAACGTCTTTTAGTTAAACATGGACCAACCACATTTGATTTATTACTCCCACTCGTGTATTGTGCCTATGTCGTGGGTGTTGCCTCCGCCCTGGATATTGCCAATGTGATAATGCACTAGTGACATAATAAGTAGAAAATATAGGTTAGTGTAAAACACATATTGTTATAGTTTATTTAGCAACGGAAAGAGCACCATCAAATAAATTACCCTTTTAATTCAACATCGATTTCCTTCGAAAAGTAAAAGAAGGTAATTCACTGACACGTTTCTTAAATTTAATCCATCAATTGTTCACCAACACATCGCGTTATTCGAGTACATTCGACATTTAAACGAAATCGATAACGAAGTCTCACCAGTTTCATTCCAGTTTTATATCCCAACACTGTTATTCATATTCATAATATTATAATAAATTAATCCATCTTAAACACAAACACGCGAACGACTGCGTACCGAATGACCTGAATGATGCAATCAAGTGATTTCGTCAGCTGTGTAGTAAAATATGGTCTTTAGAATTTCAACAGTTACGCAATCCGGTGAGCACATTAGCGTCGCGGTAAGATTGTCTGGCTACCACGCGGAAGACCCTAGTTCAATCCCCCGTTGGATCCATTTTTTTTTCTTTTTCAAGTTAAATCGTCTACTAGTTTTAAGTGCATTTGACCTTTAAACAGGGGTGAAAGGCCAAAAAAGTAGTCCCTATGTACATGTTCTAAAAATATCTGTGGGATAAACCTTATCTAAAAATATCTGTGGAGAAAACCTTATGTTTTCTTTATAGGTACTATTATGTTCTATAAACTCATTTAGCTGTAGGATAAAAGAAGATTCTTATACTCTCCGATGCTGATACTAGATTTTTGAATCTAAAGAAAAACTATTTCGGCCTGGATTTTCAATGTTCAACGTGTTAATTGATCGACCTAGAAAATTGTTCAAGATCTACATCTGCAAAGAGTTGATGCTGACGGTACGCAAGATACGCTACCTGGACACGCAAATTATTCAAAGAATAGACACTTGACCGTTAACACTCGCACAAGTAAAACATTGATGTCGTATCGTACCTTAGAGGTTAAGTAATAAGCACAAAATAATAAAACTCGTCCTAGATTAAGGAGTCTCTGGCCACTAATTGGAATATTCAAAACCATAAAACTTATTCGTATCTGGCATATTTTTTTTCAGCTGACTAAGCACGTATTGTGCAGTGTATTGATCTCTTTTTGATAACACATAATCGTATGGAAATGCTTTTAAAATGTAATAATGTAGAAGTAGTATTTTGAATATATATATATATTTAAACTAACCGAGTTTTATTGTATGATTGGTTCAGAGATTACCGCCATACAATTGATGTACTATTGGAATACATATTTCTACATAATCTAGTCATGTTTTGTTACGACGAATAATAATTTACATTTTCAAGAATACTGAAATGTCCTTTATGTCATTTGTGTCCTTCATGTAATTTCCATAGAAGAAAAACATGTCGTGAAAAAGCAAAACCACTTTTATCACAAAATCTATGGATTCATAAATAGCACGTCTAAGAAATATCAGAGAGAATCCGCGGACGTATAAGAATGATGAGAATATGGCTACTTGTATTGTTCACAATCACTGTTTTATTGTGGACATGACCGCCAAGTTCAACGTTAATACCTTGGCTCAATAATAAGTATTGACATATATACGTCATAAGTCCGTGCCAATTTATATTTCGTGTTATTTAAAAATGAAACTTTTCATCCAGAGTCATTTATATATGTATTGATATATTTTATGTCCTTCTGTTATTACAGCATTGGGCAACATCTAGGCCTTATCAAACACATCCGCTTGGAAGAGCGTTCGTTGAATGGTTTTCAATCACGACATGGTTACTTACAAACGAACACATATAACTCAAAAGATTTATATTTAAGGTAACTTATTGACCAAAACATTTTGTTTTCAATGTAATGAAAACGGAATAACGCAAACCAATATTGCATAATTCAGTGCTGTGGGTTGCTTTGCATACAATGCGAATAGCGGTGTAAGCCAGTTTATTGGCATCACTGCACGTGCGTTCGTTTCAGTACGTGCCTGCGTTTTGAAATCTAAACACAATGGGTCATGCCGTTGTTAGTTTGATCTAGAACAGGTTATTATCTTATATGGGTTTTAACACAATTAGCAGGGACTGCACGCGTTAATGTGTAATTGTGCATGCTTTTTGAATGAATTAAACATGTTTGCCGGAGATTTAAACAGCTAGTTCACAAAATATGACTGGGTAACATACACGATTCTTTTTAAATATGTCATGTGGCCGTCCTTTTTGCTTGGATTTAACACATACGAATTGTATTACAGCCCGTCGTCTTTTAGAAATGAAAGCGATTAACTCCGAATTTAACAGAACGGCAATATGTACACACACACATGCATTGCCTTCAGAATTGTCTAAAGTATTTGATGATGACCTGATAATAAATAACACTGCCTTTGCCTGCTACCTTTTTGGCTTCTAAATTTATTTTAGCCAATACATTTAGACATTGCAGCATGTAAAATGGGTAGACTTACAGACTATAATACATTTTCAAGCGTATTATGACCGGCATTCCTGAATGTGCAAACATGTGGTCTCATCTGACAACACCAATGGCAGGCATATTCTGGCTAACCATGATTTACACACTTGACTTAACATCGACGATAAAACAGTCCTCATTTAACTTATTTAAATCATACCAATTAAGAGACTCAGACTTCCTCACATTTGACACATTTCTATACGTGTAATTAATATGATGGTGGTTTTGTCCGAAAATGCAAATAATTGATTTTTGTTTCTATTTTTCTTGTTTCGTTTTAATATCCGCATTTTGTTCTGACACCTCCTTAAAATTCTTTCCATTTCAATTCGACTTTTCGATTTTTGTTCTTTGTTTGTTTGTTTATGTGTTTGTCCATCGAAAAAGGGGGCGCGCTTAGCAAAAAATGCTAATGGACCTACAAAGACAAAGAAATTGAAATAGTTAGCAATTTTAACTGCCTTGGTATTGTTATGTCAAGTGGGGGCTCATTTATACATGCAACGAATACACTATATGGCAAAGCTACAAGGGCGATGAATTCCCTGTTTTGCATTACGAAAGATATGGAAGTGCCAATTAATGTTATGTTTAAGTTGTTTGATGCATATGTCTTGTCAATCCTTAATTATTATTGCGAAGTATGGGATTTTTTTGCGGCAACTTATATTGAACGTATTCACAGAAAGTTCTGTAAAAGACTGTTAAATGCAAAACTGTCAACAAATTCGACGTCACTTTATGCTGAAATTGGCCGATTCCCTTTATATATTGGTAGATACCTAAGAATTATGAAATATTTTTTTTTAAACTGCATAAAAAGAAACAAGGAAATTGTATCTTTACTACTGTCATTAATATGCAAAGATTAATTGAAACACAAAATAACGATGTTAATTGGTCCTCCAAAGTTCGCCAGATGTTGAACCAAACAGGATTCACAGATGTATGGTTGTTTCTTGAGTCAGTTATTATTGAAAGCTTTATTCCTTTGTTAAAGACTAGACTCAGAGACCAGTATGTATCTGAGTGGAGAGTTAATGTTGATTCATCAACTTCATTAATACTTTGTAAAGAACTTAAACCTGTATTTGAAAGGTCTTTGTATTTAGATGTGATTGACAATAAAAAACATAGAAACATCATTGCTAAAATACGCCTATCATCGCATAATTTGTTGATTGAAACAGGCACACATTATAACATTAGCAGGAACGAAAGAAAGTGCGCTTAATGTAATCTAAACGATTTAGAAGATGAAGATCACTTTATACTTCAATGTCCGTTTTATTTAAAAGAAAGATCCAAATATATATCATCATACTTCTCAGTTAGACCAAGTATGCACACATGTTTGACACTTTTGAATAGGTATAATAAAGGAACGCTTAGGAAGTTAGCTATTTACTGTTTAATATGTTTTAAAAAAAGAGATAATTTTATTTTTACCTGACTCAACGTCTATGTTTTCATTTGTGTACATTTATAATGAACTGAATGCATATGTTGTGTTGCCTGTTACCNACACACACACACACACACACACACACACACACACACACACACACACACTTACGCACGCACGCACACACGCACGCACACACACACACACACATCAGGTAATTAGTTAACATTTTGATAAACTCTGTATTGTATAATACAAATATGTTATTAGTTATCTGTGCTTTGATTATTAATATATTGATTACGAATCATTTTCACGCATGCATGTATTATTCTGAATTATTACGATGAGATGTAATATGCTTAAGTGAAATAAAATATTAGTTCTGTTCTGATCAAAAAGTTGTTTGCATACAATGTTATTCTGGCATCCCCTAAGCCCATTCTCAATGAAGGTATCTTTAAACAATATTGTCAAGGTATACATATAACATTTATAAACATGAAGTATTACCATATGTGTATAGATTGTATTCATGCCGTAGTGACGAACGATTTGATCTATGTATTGCAGTTCAAAGGTTAACTTTTTAACATTTTGTGTTAAAATACTGTATCATAATTTAATGTCACAATTTTATCGTCATTTATTATACTAAATTATCAAATTTAAACGTTTTAACCTGTTATTATTTTAAGCAGTGATATGCATAACAATAATATCCTTTTTAAATATAAAAAATACCTATTTCATTTTTCTTATTATAACAGAATATTCTAGCAAATTGACATGTCCTTTATTTAATTTCCATTTGATAACAGCAAAACATGTTGTGAAACATCAAAAGAACGTTTATCACCAAATCGCACTAGGGATTATTTAACAACATATTAAATGACAATCTCAGGAAATCCGCGGACATATAAGAAGGATGCGAGAATGTCCAATATTTTTCAAATGACAATATTATTGTTGTTGCCATGAAAACGGCCAAGTTCAATGTTAACACCCAGGCTCAATACTTGTTTTTTACGGATATACGTCACAAGTCGTGCCAATTACCAATTCCGTGTTATTTCAGAATAAACCTTTTCATCCAGAATGTATTGGCATCATTTACGTCTTTCTGTTTATAATTACAGCATTGGGCAACATCTCGGTCTTATCAAATAAATCGGCGTGCAAAAGCGTAAGTTAAATGGTTTCAAATCATGACATGTGTGCTTTCACTCAAAAGGTAAATACTCGGGTTTAACTTATTGAACCAAAATATGTTATCCAAATGTTATCAAAAAAAAAAGAACGCAGACCAGTATTGCTTAAGTCAGTGCTGTTGTTTTTTTTTCATACAACGCGAATAGCGGTGAAAGCCAGTTAATTGGAATCACTGCCAATGCGTTTGTTTCAGTATGTACCCGCGTTTTAAAATATTAACACGATGGGTAATGCCGTTGTTAGTTTGATCGTGAACAGTTTATTTTCTTATTGAATTATGAATACAAGAATCAGGGACTAAAAGCGTTTATTTGTAACCGCGCATGCTTTTTTGAATGCATTAAACATGTATTTCGGAGATATAAACAGCTGGTTTACTGGGCAATCATATGCGATTCTTTTAAAATATGTCATGTGGTCGTCCTTTTTCCTTAAAAAAAAAAACACATATGAATTTTAATCCAGCCCGTCGTCTTTTAGAAATGAAAGCGATTAACTCCGATGAGAAAAAACGGCAATATGTACATACACATGCATTGCCTTCATTATTGACTAAAGTACATGTTGATGACCTGGTAACAATTTACACTGTATTTGCCTGCCAACTAAGTTATTTAAGCGAATAAAGTCAGATATTGTTTTTGCGATACTGCATGTCAAATTGGTAGACCGACATTATAATAATACATGTTCAGGCGTATAATGAACTGCATTCCTGAATGTGCAAACTTGTTGTCTCATTTTCCAACACCACTAGCAGGCATAGTCTGACTGGCTTCTTTCCATGATTTACATGGGCTTCACATCGACAGTTCAACAGTCCTCATATGACGTATGGGAATCATACCAATGAAGAGAATCAGACTTCCTCGCAATCGACATACTTGTTTACATGTAATAAATATGCTGGTGGTTGTTTCCAAAAATAAGATGATTTTTGTTTTCTATTGTTCATGTTTCTTTTTAATATCGGCATTTTCTTCTGATACCTCCTTAAATTTATTACCAATCCGCATAGGCTTATCAGGGACGAAACTTTCCGCTTAAATGGTATTTTTTGTTTAAGAAAGTCTCTTCTTAGCAAATATCTGAAGACGGAAAGTGTCGTCCCTGATAAGTCTTTGCGGACTGCACATGTTAATCTGGGATGTCACTTTACGCATATGTATTAAACCGCCTTTACACAGAGCGAGGCTCATATATAGTATAGTTTAAATGTTTACTTTCTAACTTTCTAAGTTAAAATCGTCATTTATTATAATAAAGTATAAAAAAATTAGTTGTTATTAATTTAAGCAGTAAAATGCATAATAATACTTTCCATTTTGAATATAAAATAAATATCTAAATTCATATTTCGTTTTATAATAGAATGCTTTAGCATATTGAAAGGTTATTTATTTAATTTCCATTTGTAAAGTAGCTGTATGCTGCTGGTATTTAGAAATTAATTTTAGATATAATTAATAGATGTTTAATTATTATAAAGAATGTAATTGTATACGCAAAACATTAAAAAGAAAACCCCCAAAAAACATATTTTAAAGTACAGTGCAAATACGTTTAACCAACCATTTGGCTTGTAGGTCGACATTACCTTGCAGTACATAACATATGCCAGTACAGACAGAATATGTAATGAAGTTTGAATATTTGTTAATTGTAGTATAACTTTATTTTCCCAATTTTGTTCAACCATAAAGCACATCCATTGATATGGTCAAATATGTTTAATGAAGCGAAATCTTACAAACCCAAAAGTTATTATCTAGACATGGTCATCAAAAACATTGGTCAAGCGTAAATAAATGTATCTGGCACTTTTCGGCTCTGTCATGGTTAGATGTATGAGAGATCTATCCAATCAACAAGAGTTATTCGATGTGGTGGGTTAAATAAATCGGGGAAAGAGTAATAGTCCTAGTTTGACAATCGAGTAGAGCAGTCACGCTTTATTGACGTGGCGGCCATATTGGCCCACCGCGCTATTAAATTGTATTTCACGGACGTAAGCAAGCGTTGTATTAGAAAATATTCAACAGAAATAAATCGCGATGAAACGAGAAACGAACTTTGTTTATTTACTGTGTCTACTCCACGAACAATGTGTAGTAATTATGTTACACAGTCTTTTAAGGTGGCCGTGACCTTGGATATGAACTTAGTATTACCACAAGTGCGATCACGTGCCGAAAAGGAAAACAACATAAAAAGAAAAGCAAGTAGCAACTTATGAAGATTACAGGCCACGACAGAGGATAAAACAGGTTAGTTATTCTAAAGTTATAGCAAACAGAAGGGGGATTTCAAAATTGTTAATAGACGTCATGTATTTTTTTTAAGAATTGTTTTGGACAATTTTACTTTGATAGGTATTAAATACAATAATAATTATACATCTAATAATAAATAAAATTATGTGCGGAGAATTTTGCAAGTATCAAAAATCAAAACAATTTTGCATTGATC
Organism: Dreissena rostriformis; assembly: GCA_007657795.1. Taxonomy (NCBI): domain Eukaryota; kingdom Metazoa; phylum Mollusca; class Bivalvia; order Myida; family Dreissenidae; genus Dreissena; species Dreissena rostriformis. The sequence goes on along the minus strand of VMBQ01000763.1, from coordinate 4,320 downwards.
GGTAAATTTTTCTAAAAATCCGGTGAATTTAGAATTGAATAAATAAAATGAAATATTGGAGTTTTACATTATTTTAAAAGTTATATAAATAATGAAATTAGAGGCGAACAGATAATTAAGAGTATTTGAAGAATCTCATATAATTTTGTTATTATTAGAATATAAAATTATGAACGGACTCATTTTTATTCAGCATAAAAAATAAATAAATTTTAACTTGTTGTTTTTTTTTGTACATTTTCAGTAAATTAGAATGTACGAAGAAATAGGAATATCTAATATAGTTTTGTTTATTATTATAATAAAGAAAATATGTCGAGGTGTTTTATTTATTATTATAATAAAAGAAAAAACTCGAAGAAGAAATATATAAAGATATTCTAAGAATTTTACATTTCCAAAATTAAGAAATTAGGAATATAGAATATTTAAGATAGTTTGGTGTATTATTATACTAAATAAACTAGAAGAGGGTATAAAGGAAAGTAGAGTTGAAGCGTGAGGCAGACACAAAAAAGATACAAAAAATAGTAATGTAAATATAGTGTAGGAATATATTCATCATCTTCATCATTACTTGTTTAGTGTATATATTTAAGGTCTTGTTAAATGAGTTTTAACGGTCTTGTGTAATTTGACGTCGGAGTTTTATGTGGGCTGACGCCTGAAGCGTGCAGTTAAAATATACTATTATATGCACATTAAATTTCTAATATAGATGTACCTTAGTTTAAGGATGCACCGATCTACGAATAATGGGCTACCCTTGCAGGGTTACATAAAGAAAAATGATATAAAAATGCGATTGCATTTTATTTATGTGGCTGTCAAATCAGCGTGTGAAGATATCGCACCCAGGATTCTGTTCAAAATCTTGGCATCCTCATGATTTATAGAAAATTTATCCTGTGCCATTGAAACATGTAATTCTTTAGACAGAAGATGCGTATTGCATTAGAATTATTTGAATAGTTTGATTAGGGAGCAAGAAGTTATTTTGAGATATGTAAGCATTAAAGAAGTGATACTATTATAATGATTGTATATATGATTGTTTATAAAAAAAGAAAACTGTCTGCCTCACCTCAAAATGAAATAGATTAAGTATTTCATTAGGAATGCATATATAAAAAAGTCTGCCTTTTCGTCATTTATAATGGTACACATGAGATTTGTGATTTTAAGATACGAACAGAGATACGTCTGTTATAGTTCAATACCCTAGGGCAAAATAATATCGAATCAAGTCTAAAATTTTCGAGATGCATACATGTACGTAAAATGTCGAATATCAAGCTGTAATGTATTTCTTAAGGAAGTGTTTCACTATTTATTGATGTAATTAATGTTGTTTTTACTAAAACGATCGAATAGGTTTTCATGACGTTATTTAAGATAATATAAAGGGGGGATATTTACTAATGTTTGTCATTATTTTGAATAACTGACGCATTGACCAATATATCAACACAACGCAGAGAAAAGAAATATATTTGAAGACTACGCATATAAATTAGGGACAACGCGAAGCAACGCTGTCCACAACGGAGTGAAGCAACTACTTAAAGAACATAAAAAGCATGGGGACATCATGTTGTTTACTCTCAAAGTAAACGCATAGTCCTTTTGCGAGAAAAATAAACCCAACACCAGAAAATTTCGAAGGACAAAAAGTGACACAACACTGGACAAAATACTTGTGACGTTTAACACTATAGAGTTAGATGCAGCCGTTCAACTGTTTGACATGCGTAGATAACGTATTCGGATTTATATCTCCGGGGCTAAAGACGTCAAGAAAAAAAACTGCTATAGTTAACATCTTGTAAGAATTTTAACTAAATGAAGATCTTCATGTCCCAAAGAAACGATGACAATTGAACCAAAAACATTAACACAATCAACAACGCAAAAAATAACAGCGATGAATAAAACGGAAACGAAAATAGATGACGCAATATGAACATCGGAAATCAGATCAGAAACACCAAATGCACGAGAATCGCAAAGGGCGAGTTAAAAATCGGCTGATCGTAATCGTCAAAGCGACAGGGATAAACCAGATTCACCTACACAACTTGAAGAGGGATCGATCGTAATTTTCGCGGTTGCAGTAACCGGCCCGACTTCAAGCGACAGTGTATTCGCCACGAGCGACAGCTTCTACATCAGTGAAATCAGACAAAAATATCTTCGGACCTGCACTCTGCTTCATTAATTTCAATTAACATTAGATTGTTCAACAATACCAACATTTATTTATTTCAGCAGAGACGTTTGTCAAAATCTTATTATATCCGCAATTTGTTTATCATGCATGCATTTATATCAACAGTTTGTTCATGTTCTTCGTAGTTCAATAGTTAAATTTTAATAATTAATTTACACCATGAAGTATAAATAAATCAAATTGAGAGGGAAAGTTGTGTAACGTAGCTGTATGTTGCTGGTATTTAGAAATTAATTTTATAGATTATTAAAAGATGTTTAATTATTATAAAGAATGTAATTGTATACGCAAAACATTAAAAAGAAAACCCCCAAAAGGCATATTTTAAAGTACAGTGCAAATACGTTTAACAAACCATTTGGCTTGTAGGTCGACATTACCTTGCAGTACATAACAGATGTCAGTACAGACAGAGTATCTTATGAAGTTTAAATAATTGTTCATTGAAATATAACTTTATTTTCCCAATTTTGTTCAACCATAAAGAACATCAATTGATATGGTCAAATATTCTAAATGAAGCGAAATCTTACAAACCCAAAAGTTATTATCTAGACATGGTCATCAAAAACATTGGTCAAGCGTAAATAATTGTATCTGGCACTTTTCGGCTCTGTCATGGGTATGCATGAGCGATCTATCCAATCAACAAGAGTTATTCGATGTGGTGGGTTTAGTTAATCGGGGGAAGAGAACTAGTCCTAGTTTGGCAATCGAGTAGAGCAGTATCGCTTTCTTGACGTGGCGGCCATATTGGCCCGCCGTCATTTTAATTGTATTTCACGAACGTTTCCAAGCGTTGTATTAGAAAATATTCAACGGAAATAAATCGCGACGAAACGAGAAACGAACTTTGTTTATTCACTATGTCTTCTGCACGAACAATGTGTAGTAATTATGTTACACATTTGATAGCAGCAAAACATGTTGTGAAACATCGAAAGCACGTTTGTCACCAAATCGCACTAGGGACTCATTAGTAACATGTCTAATGAACATCTCTGGAAATCCGCGGACATATAGGAAGGAAGAGAGTATGGCTACTATTTTTCAACATGACAAAATATACTGTTTTGCTATGAAAACGGCAAAGTTCAATGTAAACACTCAGGCTCAATACTTGTTATTTGCAGATATACGTCATAACTCCGTGCCAATTACCAATTCCGTGTTATTTTAGAATTAACCTTTTTATCCTGAATCATTTACATACATTGACATCATTAACGTCTTTCTGTTATTACAGCATTTTGCAACATCAATCGAATAGGCGTGCAAGAGAGTATGGTAAATGGTTTTCAATCACGACGTAATTACTTACAAACGAAACACATCCCTCAGAACGTTAATACTCGGGGATACTTATTGACCAAAATATTGTGTTTTCAATTCAATCAAAATAAATTAAATACTGCAAACAAATATTGCTTAATTCAGTGTTATGTTTTTTCGTCTTACAATCCGAATTAAGGTGGAGGCCAGTAAATTGGCATCACTGCACGTGCGTTTTTGTCATTTTGTGCATGCGCCTTAAAATCTAAACGCGATTGGTCATGCCGGTCTTAGTTTGATCGGGAGCAGGTTATTATCTTATTTGGCTTATAAATAATAAACTATGATTATTAGCATTTATTTATAATCACACATGCTTTTTCATTAAATTTAACATATACTGCGTAGATATACACGGCTCGTCCAAAACATATGACGGGGCAATGATTCTTTAAATCTATGTCACTTTACTGTCCTTTTTCGCTCGAAATTTCCACATACGAATATTAATACGTAGCGTTCTTGTCGTCTTTAAAAATGAAAACTCTTTATTACCTTCCGGCTATGAATGATATGCAATGTGTATATATATTGTCTTTCGGTGGTGAATGATCGGCGATGCGTTCACATATTGACTTCAGAATTGCATGAAGTACAGCATGATGATAATAATTTATAATTCTTTTTTGCGTCTTAATGTATTCTAGCAATTAAAATCAGACATTGCTATTGCGATGTAGGATGTCAAATGTGTAGCTCTAAGGACAATCACAAATTAAAACGGACACGGCGTTGTTGTTTTATTCCCATTACAAGGT
>VMBQ01000762.1:246800-281932 GCA_007657795.1 Dreissena rostriformis | reverse complement strand
TCCGTTACGCTTACTTTTTAGAGCGAGGGGAATGTGGTTTAAATTACGAATAACAACTATTCCATTAATTCATTTCACCATAATACGTAAATATTGTGAAAAATAGGTCTCAACGCAACGAGTAAACCACACAAAAAAACGCAGAAAAAAAAAATGTTAAAAGTCGCACGGAAAGCCATTATGACATTTGTATTCATGTTTTTTTATATCGTTGACAAAAATATGTGTTGAATAGTTTAACCGTTAAATTTATAACATTAACTATGTTGGAATATACAAATTGGACCGCTTTTCTTCAGGCACACCGACGATAAGTAAAACGCTTAAAAGCCTATAACGCTAGAAAACAAATTCGGTACACTCAATATCACTGTATATACAGTAGCAATGCTATGTTGTTACTATAAAGGTGAATGTAGCACAATGTCACTGTTTATACAGAAGCAATGTTATGTTGTTACTATAAAGGTGATTGTAGCATAAGAAATGCAAAGGTCGCACGCGTAAAACGGAATAAGCACTGTTGGTATACCTATTTAATAAAAGTGTTTATTGAAAAAACTAACATATTGAAGACTAGAAAAAAGCTCACACAAAAACGATATTAATGGATTATACAATTCATTATTTATATCAATGATTACGTAGATTAGCGGTTGATGAACCTGACAAAAGGATTCTTTAAAATAAATTATGATAACGTTTTAGTCAGGCAAAGAATGTAATTACTAACATTTAAATAAAAAAAAAATAGAATTGATACGTTGAAATTTGTTAAATATCTTATTTATCGTGTCATTAAATACAAAGCACATTTTTGAATACACATCGTTTGAACATATGTCAACTAAGTTAGCAGCTAACAAGCCCTTGTCACTTTCGTCGAGAGAAAGGAAACCGTGCCCTGGGTCAATAAAACCGTGGCGAACAATGGCGTCTCACGTGTCTGACACTGTATCATATTAACGTATCATGGAATAATGCGTAAGTGCGAGGCGTGTCGGATCACAGTTAAGCCAGATACGTATGTGAACTTATTATATTATATGAATATTATGTATTTTTGTCCCCAATAAAAAAAGCTTTGGTAGCGTACACGAACACTTTGCAAGACCTTAACGATAGTTCATGCACATGCATTAAGCCCCGTTTTCCCAGAGCGAGATTATACATGATAACACATATCTTTCTTAAGCGAAACTGAATATGCAAATATACAGAATACATTCAGCGGTGAAGATGTAGACGAAAGGTAGAAGCTACGCTAATGTATAATGCATTTTTGTAAGGAGTTGATTGATAATTTGATACTCGCTTTTGCTCTTGTTAACAAAGATAAATGTGTTTCATATTTTTTTTAATTGACACCTGCATCGTCAGTAAAGAGTGATCATAGAGATAGATCGTCCATGAATTAGCCTTAACGGTAATTTAAAGCATTACATGGTAAAACAAAATAAGTTAAATTGTAATAAAAAAGAGATATGAAAGTTGTAATGTATCTGTTATAGCTGATTAATTGAGGCTTGAATTCATATGTATGAGACTCAAGCTGACTATCTCAAGTCTCGCAAGAAAGGAAAAACGCTATTACAAGAAATGAAAATCACTCTCGCAAATAATGGAAAACACTCTCACAAGAAATACGAACACAACTATCCGCAGCGAATGATACAGAACAAATCACAATCGCAAGAAATAACAAACAAAACTCTTTATAAAAATAAAAAATCGCTTGTAATTAATGCAGATATTTAGAAAAAACTAAATGGAAATAAACCACAGATACAATATCGTTACTAGGAGTAATCTATTTGCTGTTTACCAGTTGTTAAGTATATCGTTTCCTTATGACATCTAGCATTTAACGCTCACTGTAAACGTTCCGAGGAATGAAAGGTTGAAAAATGTGCAATTATAAACTCGTTGATCGGATATGTTATATTCATTTCTAACAAATTCTTCGATAAGAATGTCGTTTCGCGATCGTCGACCCCAGTAAATCCGTGAGTACAAAAGGTTCGTGTCAATAACTATCGTATATTTCATAATATTATGCCATTTCAACATGACGTCATAAACAATAATGTCACTCATTTTGCATTTCATCTGAATACCGCGACACTTGTTGCTAGGTTTTTTAAAACAATTTTACGGTCAGTGTAACCATGGATACTTTCGCAGTTAGACATCTTTCTTTCNTTTACCACAAATCGTTTTAAAATTTAGAAAAAGAAAACATATATAAACCAACATGGCATCAGTAAATGCAATATTTTATTCACCCATGTGATATTACTGTGATCGTTTATCTCACACTTTTAACACTAGAGTTAAATAATATTGTATATTTGTAATGATGCAGCGTTCAAATATCACATGAGCCAGACGGCTAAGAAGGGATACAGACATCATTTGCAGCATATGATATCAGCGAAAATACATAAATAAAAAGTGACGACATATGTTTCACAGTGATATTAGCTAAGTGCGAGAGACATTTTGATGAGATAGTTGACTGGGTTGTTTGCAGTATGTTGTAACTTCACAAACTGAAATAATCGAGCTATAAAGGTTAACAGAAAAGTTAACACACTTTGCGTCTTTAGAAGGGTCAATCCGTTTCCATCGACTAAATTCAAGTGACGCTCAAACAACTTCGTAACAGATTTCTTAATATTTAAGGTAAGCACACTATGGTAGTACTGTTTGTACTATTTGTATTATTTCAGGGTTAATAAAAATATTTACAGTAGACAAATGCACAAATGTGTGTATTTCAAATGTGTTTATATTCAATATTTGCAATTGCATTCCAATGTGTTTTGGTCAGATCAAGTCAAGACGTGTTGACTTCAATGAATAGAAATGATTCACGCGCTGGAAAAACGGGGATTGTGAAGACCGCAGTATGCTGCTAAGATTTTAATTGAGACGATATCAAAGGTCGTTATGCGGTCTTCGTTTATTAATTTATAGTGATTTGTTTTTCCTTCATTCAGGACCCTGATTCGATAACCGTAAAACAATTGACGAGTATGAAGCTATTATATCGCGATTTGATTCGCATAACTTCGATAACCGATTTATTATAAATAAGAAGAAGGCCAGCACGGTCATTTTATTTGTTGAACGTTGATATGTGGTAGTGCGTGTATTCGGTTTATTAATGAAAACATATAACATAAAACTATTAAATATTGTAATTATTAATTTATCATTTAAATCAATTTCATAACAAAATAATGTTATCCGAAATGGCCACACTGAATTCATGAAACTAAATGGAAACTACACGCAGTCATAGTTTGATCACGTTTTAGGCGTCTCCAAAATTTGACCTCTAACACGTGTTCAATCCCTTTATCAATATATGTACTATGAAATGTGTCCACATTTAAAAAATGCTTTACATAATACAATAACGTTCGGATTTGTTTAGTCTCGATTCCAATGCATGAGATTGCAACGATGGCTTATGTATGCATTTCGTAGGACGAACTGTAGTCTATTTTAATTACCTCCTCTAAGTGAATGCTTCTAATATTCTCATATTGACACATACAATTAATTAGCTGCGATATGTTCTTTTGATCGCTAATATTAATGTTACAGCAGTGTCTTGATTTTTACAAATTATCAAGTGCTATCTAACACAATACTGAGACAAACAATCCGCTATCTTGAAATCCATGTATGTAGTATCACGTTTTTACGATGTCAATGAGCTCCACATTTGGTCACTTCAAAGAACACTTGTAATCTTCATGCACAGGAATGTAAGATGGATCAGTCAAATATCAACCACTTTCAACTTTGTATGCTTCTGTCGTATTTCTTAGGATCATGTTTTGTTGATTTGATTGATGTTTATCAAGAAATAGGCCAAGAGCATAAATGCATTTGAGCCGCGCACTGTGAGAACCGGGCTTAATGCATGTGCGTTAAGTATCGTCCGATATTAGTATATGCAGTCTCACAGGCAAAACTATATTTACTTTTTTCAAACTCTACAGTAAAAAAATCCGTCAACATTTCTCTATCAATGTAAAAGTATGTATACGTTCACTTCATTGACGATGGTTGATTACAAAAAGACGGTTTTAGGTATAAATGGCTTAACGATTAAGAACACAGGTGAGTCTCCGGCTTTCAAACGATAAGCACACCACAGAAGTGCAGGCTACCCACGACTATGCTTGACCACAAGGGTATGCTCTCGTTTACCAGAGGCTGTTGTTTACACATGGTGGTGGTTACAGAAAGTTACGAGAAAGTTGTGGACTTTCGTAAACATCTGAGCGCAGCGACGACGGTAATTAATTACTGCACTGCTACAGATCAGAATGAACACAGGTGAGGCAGGTTCAAGTCGAGGTATTACCTGAGTCCACGCAATCCTGAGTGATGCGTTTTGTGACGCGATCCCCAGGGGAAAACAGTAATATTTTCGACAATCTATGAGGCGTTTGATGCAAACAAGAATGTCTAGTCCGTAAGAGATCAACGGCCACGGGCCAGGGCGAAAACCAGAATGTGACATTAATAAAACACTGAGCGAGCATGATGGAAGTGCTGTGATGTTACGTGTCTTTGGACCATCTTCTTGGCCCACAATCACCTGTGTTTAGGTTTGGAAATGGCAGCAATAGCAACATGGACATGTAAGAAAACACGCCTATTCAGTTGTACCATATTCTCATACAAATAACTACGTCGGGAAAGAACTGTAACCCATGCAAAATTATAGTTTACTGATACCCCCTAACCCTCCCCGCCACATATCGAGTTAATAATCTGCTTGTTTATACTCTTTAAACAGGTGTACTCAAATAAAGTTATGTCATTTTTTTAACTCGTGTAATCCCATAAAATAGTTTGTCTGTCGCATGGACGTTATTTGCGAGTTAGTGTACGCATGTTCAGTGGGAAAAACCGCTACCAAGATAAAACCGACCTTGGTTTCAGTAAGTATGCTACGAGTAGGGCTTTACTTTTGCTCATGACATAATAAGTAGGTTTTCATAAGGCATAAACAAAACTCATCATATGAATAAATCAACCATAGTTTTAACTCGTGAATGATACTCTAATTACGTTTTCTCTCTGGCATTAACTTCAGTAATGTTTGTGGTTTTAGGTTATTAACGTTTTGTTTATAAAAGAACATAATCTCAGACAAAATTAATTATATGTTTTACAGGTATAGCGTACATATAAATGTTAATGATTAACAAAAGAAAAAATCCATTTTCACATTAAACAATGCTATTAACAAGGTACACATTTCAACCATGTTTGAAATACTTATGTTTCACGATTCATAGCCACATTATTATTTTCGGCAATTTCATATTTTCAGTTTCAGTTTTAAAATGCAAACTCACATGCTATGATGGTTGAAACAGTGCTGCCATATGCAACCTTCCTTGTAGAATGGTGCAGTTGTTTCAGTCAAACATTGAACTCATCGTACGTAACTTATTCAGCATTGAACGTTATTTGGTAGGATTAGACAAGAAATAATGTCTCTACAATTTACATTTCATACAATTTCAACACATTTGTTTTCGAAGACTAAGATTGCTCTACCTTCGTCCCGATTGTAAATTCTTAACGCGCATTCATAGTAGAACAATCCATCTTAAGTGATTGGTCGGCAGATCATTGCCATCTAGTTAGTTAAACATCCTGATTTATGGGCATACGAAATCAGATGCCATCACTGTTGTATTATAATTTTCGTTTCCCATGTTTTGATTATCGACATGTCGCTGTTACGAGACAGGGCCCCCATGCAAGGCTATATCGGCAGATATCAGTGTTTATCTTGAATGATACAATCTTCAAGTGGCAATCATGAAACGGAATTTGTATCACAACAAAATGCACTTTATTAATCCTGTCTGTTATACTGGAGCAGATTTACATACTTATTCCACTTGTAGAAGTAAAATGTAATTACGCTATGCTAGTTTTAACAACTAGTAATTAAATGAGAACAATTAGAATGGTAAAAATGGCGACGAGTGTTTAAGAAATCTCAGATAAGGATTTGCACACTGGCAGGGTCTCGAACTGTTCTTCAAGTTGACATTTCAACAGCCAAAGTTATATTATGAACAGCGATGTGCTTCGAGTCGAAATTGTGATTGCATCTTCAATGCGGCATTATTTTAGGTAACCTTTGCTGGTAGTGTGTCGCCGGTATAATGCATATATTTCACAATAAATTCTGACAAAAAGCGCAAGCTGACTATCCGTTACGCATGCTGCGCTTTAAATGTTTAGTGCGAGGGGAATGTGGTTTCAAATACGAATACAAAATTTTCCATTCATTCATTTCACAATTATTCGCAAGGATTCCTCCGAGACGACTGCATCTTTGTGGAGCTAGAAGACACGTCTGTCAGATGCCTTTCAACAAATCGCTTAAACATGAACGTGTTGTTTCGGGAACGTTTGAAAAATAGGTCTTCCCGCAACGAGTCAACCACACACAAAAAAAGAGCAGCAAAAAAAGAAAAAAAAAACACCCGCAAAAACGTTTAGCGTCGCACGGAAAGTCATTATGACATTTTTCTTCAAGTTTTAATATATATCTGAAAAAAAATATCTGCGTTGAAAGTTTAACCGTTATATTTATCACATTAACTATGTTGGAATATATAAATTGACCTCTTTTCTTCAGTCATACCGAAAAGTACGAGTGATTAAAACGCTGTCAATGAATATAACGTTAATACAGAAATACAGTACTCTCAATGTCCCTGTATATACTGTAGCAATGTTATTTTGTTACTTTAAAGGTGAATATAGCATATGCAATGCAAAAGGTCGTAAAACATGCGTAAAAAGGAATTATCAATGTTGGTTTACCTATTTAACATAAAGTATTTACTGAAGAACAACTAACATATTCAAGACTCGAAAAAAGCTCACACACAATAACGATATTAATGGATAACACAATTCATTATTTATATAAATGATAACGTACATTTGCGGTTGATGTACCAGACAAAAGATTATTTAACATAAATGATGTTAACGGTTTTTAGTCAGGCCAGGAATTTAATTACCCAATTTTATTTAAAAAAATAGAATTGATAAGTTGATTTTTTTTAAATATCTGATTAATCGTGTTTTCAGATACAAAGCAAATTCTTGTATAAACATCGTTTGAAGAAATGTCAACCAAGTTAGCAGCTAACAAGCCCTTGTCACTTTCGTCGAGAGAAAGGAAACCGTGCCCTGGGTCAATCAAACCCTGGCGACCAATGGCGTCTCACGTGTCTGACACTCGTATCATATAAGCGTATCATGGAATAATGCGTAAGTGAGAGGTGTGTCGGGTCACATTTAAGACAGATACTTTTGTGGACGCGACCTAAATTCACGCAATTTGTGATACGTTACGAGAATTGTGACTCGAAATGAAAGCGAATCATAGTTAAATGAAGCAAATTGAAGAATGAGGCGTGCGGATAAATTGAAGACATTGCGTGTTATATATGTTATTATAATATCGATTGTACATTTACAGGTGTGCAAAAGCTTCAATTATCAATTTCAAACACTAAATACCACATTGCAGTCGCATATATTCCTACTACAAAGCGCTTTAATCAAACAAATGGACGTACACACGGTAAAGCTTTTAAGCATGTAATGACAATATTAACCTTTAACCAACACCACATCTCGAATTTATATGAACCCATTTAGTTTCCTTTTGTCAGCTAATGCAGTCGGACATTCAGCTTGTGTATAATTATATAACACACAAACTTTCGGCCCCATCATATCCTTTCCAAAATAGTTGATTCAGACGTAAGTGTCCGATAACAACCTCTTTGCAATCGGCAAATAGTACAACAATAAAACTCAGCGTTTGTATTCAGTGGTGAATACTATAATTATAGAGTTATTTAAATAGTTTTAACCATTTCTTAAAACAAATTTGATGTCTTCATAATGCGCAAAAATTTGCTAAAACTGGTTTGAAAGCAAAAGCAGGATTTGTAAATTGGATTGTTTGCCTTAATTGTATATGCACACATCTGACCAAGTCACCTCGATGGCTGCTAAGTTGTGTCGACACGAACAAACCATGCAAAGTATTTCATAACCAATGTTTGCTTTCGTGCAACGATATGCAAACAACGTGTTCAAATGAGCCGCGGCATGCGAAAATGAGTCTTATGTCATTTGCTGCAAGCGTTCCTCCAGACCAGCCTGTGCCTTCCCACCGTCTGGTCAGGAGCTATCATGTCCGCTCATGAGACCAGGAAATCGTCGTGTCTTTAGAGCGGTCAGGCTCCTTTTTCAGCTTGTCTGGAGCTAAGCTGGTCGAATAAGGCATTAGGCCCATTTTGGCATGAAGCGGCTCAGGTGCTCACCAAGTATGTGTATGTAATAATGGCCTTTAAGATGTGCAAATGCATGTCGTATATAAAGGTCATACTGTTCAGATATCGCATAAAGTCTTATTTACTTATTAAGCGTGGTTTAAAAAGTCGTCCAATAATCTGCGTGTATTGTTATTCCTAGTTGATGTTCGGCGGCTTATTAATCAGCTTAAACAATGTTAATACAATTGATTCAATATGATTGATTATACTTTTAATCTGTTATTAGACACGATGTCGGTTCGACTTAAACTATTAAAATCATCCCAGTGCATAACATAATGTTGCACAAAATGAACGCATTTAAACCTCTAAACACGTCTTTATAAAAATAACAATATTTAGTCTTAAATTTGGTCCGCAATATATAACATTTCACGCGATTTCAGCCAGAATTAATATCCTTTTATATGCACACATACATTAATACTATTAAATGTGTTTTCTTCTTTATGTTATTCTAGCTTCAGAGTTAGCATTCCGTTTTTATGCGACATGCTCAAAACATCATCAACATCATCATCCGTAGTATGGATGCGACATCTTGGCTGAAAGTCTTCACAACGATTCCTCCGATTTCACGGACCTGGAGTAAATCCTCGATGAGCCGCACTCAGATAAAACCTTGCTTTATGCATGTGAGTAAAGACGGTGTTACCATAGATTAGCCTGTACAGTCCGCACCGGCTAATTGGGGACGACACTTTCCGTCTGGACAAAAGGTAAAATCTAAGCCAATAAATAATGCATCTTTGTAAAGCGTTGACTGATAATTTGTTACTCGCTTTTGCTTTTGTTAACAAAGATGTATGCGTGTTATATTTCTTAAATTGACACATGAATCGGCAGTTCAATGTGATCATAGAGAAAGATCGTCCATTACTTAACCTTTACAGTAATTTTAAGCAGTATATGCTAAAACCAAAGTAGTTAAACTGTGATGGATGAGAGATGAAAGTTGTAATGCATCTGTTATAGCTGATTAATTGAGGTTTGAATTTAAATGTATGAGGCTAAACCTGACTATCTAAACTCTCGCAAGAAATCAGACACACTCTCCGCAAGAAATGTAAAAATTCTCACAAGAAATGAAAAACACTCTCACAAGAAATTAAACACAATCTCACCAGAAATGAAAAACACTCTCAAATAAAATTAAAAACAATCTCACAAGACATGTAAAAAAAAACTCACAAGAAAGGAATAACACTCTCACAAGAAATGGATAACACTCTCACAAGAAATGAAAAATACTCTCACAAAAATTGAACATCAAAACTATCCAAAGTAAAGGATGCATACAAATTATGTTCTGTTCACAAGAAATGAAAAACACTCTGAAAGTACACATCGTTACCATCTGAAACCATCATCGCGACTAAATGTCCAACATTTGCTGTTAACCAGTAATGCTTTAGTATATCCTTTCCTTATGACAGCAAACATTCAACGCTAACTGTGAGCGTTCAGAAAAATGAAAGAACGAAACATGTGCAATTATAAACTCATTTATAGTGTATGCTTTATTCAGTTGTAACAAATGCTTTGATAAGAAAGTATTTTCACGACATGACCGTTGACCCCAGTAAATCTGTGAGTGCAAAAGGTCCACTTTAATAAATATCGTATATTTAAGAATACTTTATCATTTTAACATGACATCATTAACAATAATGTCACTCATGTTGCATTTCATCTGAGTACCGCGTCACTTGTTTCTAGTTTCTTTAAAACCATTTGACTGTCAGTGTTACCACAGATACGTTCGCAGTTACCATTCTTTCCTTCAAAAAAATTAAAGCACATGTGCAAGATTGTGATACAAACTTTGATTGGTTGGTGGAACACAAAGTACCATCCATAATGTATTAATCAAATGTTTGGAAGCCGACATCTAATTTAGAATTTTCCAAATTATTTTGACATACTTAAAGCGCGAATTAGTGTTAAACTATTCATATTGTCAAATTTATTACAGACTGTTTTTAAATAGTCACAAAAAGCTATGTTATTGTATGTTGTTATTACCTTCGAGACACTTGTCGTCGGTAATTCAAATTCACCTAGTCATGTGTCATCTTCATTATTATCAATTTCAATTTATTTACCTGCGTCAGCTTTTATAAAAAACGATCCAACAGTTTTGTATCAGCTTACAAATCATGGCACGATTAGAGAAGTATTTATTCAACTTAACAAACATTGTGTAATTTTTAATTAAACAAAAATGTCCGTTGTTCCGATGTAAAATTAAATAAAACCGTTTCTATTTTGACGCAATATCAGCGCCAATTGATCCCAACAATGACTTAAATACAGATAAAACGACAATTTAATGTAATAGCTGGATTATCATAAACCTACTAGAGGTCAAGATTGGTTAAAAGCTTCCAATGTGAAAGTTGTTCATACCGTTGCAACGCACAACGCAACAATGCCGTCCGATTAAGGGTTTGTTTCGATATGGACACGCGCAATACAATAAACGAGAAACTAATGGTTCTGAATGGATAAACAACACAGAAAGAAAATTAATAGCAAAGTAAATCAAAGCGGACTAAACGAATACAATTGGATATACATCGGGAAACTGGTAAAATCACACAGACAATTTCTACTGCAATCCCGATGGAGTAGTGAAATTGCGTTATAAAGAAAGATCACACACTGGGAAACTGGCCTGTCGTCGGGGGCCCATTAAAAATCGGGGGCCCAAGGCTGCAGCCTTGTTAGCCTAGTGCTTAATCCGGCCCTGGACACGCGTGGTTTGTGCATTTTATATGCGCAGCGTAATGCATACAATATATACGTCATAAAAGCTATTTCTAGAAACATAAAATGACAACTAGATGTCATCTCCTTCATGTATTGCCCACACGCGTTTGAAACCTTCCAAGACAAATATAACAATGTAATGTCAGGTGTATAAAGTGCTGACAGGTATATATGTTCTTATATTTTGAACGGACAATATCCACAAATGTCACATGCTTTAACATTATATAACACTTTAGGATTAAGTTATCATGGTTTAAACGACCATTAGTAGACACAGATTACGAATTGTATGTCAATTCATAATTTTATTCGTGTTGCTGAAAGAAATCGTAAAATAAAATATATAATTTACATTTTACACGACGCATTTGCATGTAAATCTCATTTCGTATGTTAATGTGGACTAGTTATACCCTACCACATTAAAACATCCTATATAAGTCGCAATATCATCGAATCTAATCATTATGTACACCAGCATAACGCACTTAGCTAACTGTATTTGCTACAGTAAATCCTGATAGTTAACAGTATTTGGTTCACAAAGAAAAAGGACGATAACAATAAGATAAAATATACTGCAAAAAAGTAAAACGAAAACTCGTTTAAATCGAAAACAAATATATCTCAAAGACAATATAAAAAAGTACCATTAGTGTGCACAACTTTGCAAAAATAAATATTACACATGATTCTTCAACAGTTTAATAAGCAATCTGCTGAAAATCGGACATCTGTAAAAAGCTGTTGACCAGTTTTACATGAACATACATTTCACGATGATTATCAACTCAAACGTTTATCATAATTTATTAATTGATTGGTAAATAGCAAAAAATAAGTGGATATAATACACCTAAACCTGTAAACATTTAGAAAAAACATGCATCAACCAACATGGCATCAGTAAATGCAATATCTTGTTCACCGGTGTGAAATTACTGTGATCGTATATCTCACACGTATAACAATAGAATTAAAGAAATTTGTAGATCTGCATAAGTATGCTATAATGCAGCTTTAAATATCATTGAAGCCCGGCGGCGAACGGGATGCAGACATCATTCGCAGTATCTGATGTCAGCGAAGATACATTTCGATTATAGCTACGTGAATGTGACATTTTGATAAGATATTTGACGGGATGTTTGCAGTATGTTGTAACTTTATAAACTAAAAATAATCGAGCTATAAATGTTCAAAGAAATGTAAACACACGTTAAATCTTAATAAGGGTCAAAGGACTAAATTTAAGTGACGCTCAAACGATTTCGTTACTGGTTTATTAATATTCAAAGTAAGACTTGAGTGTTATTAATAGAGAAATAGGTCATAAGCATAACGGGACTGAATGCATGTGCGTATATTGTTGTCTTCGGTTAGCATGTGCAGTCCGCACAGGCTAATCAGGGGCGACACTTTCCGCCTAGACTGGAATTTCTTTTATAAGAAACTTCCTTTTCAGGAAAAATACCATACAGACAAAAAGTGTCATCCCTGATGTGCGGACTGTACATGCTTTTCGCACATGCATTAAGCCCTCATTTCTTAGAGCGAGGCTTAATATGATGCTTTCTTAGTTCTTTTAAATGCCACGTTTGCATGTTTTTTTTATGTCATACAACTATAATATTATCAGCTTATGAATTATATTCTGAAGATTCGTGGTGTAATGCTGTTTTACCTGACCGATATGGTAGGAATAGTCAAACAAAGAGATAATGTAAAGTTGTAACCCATGTTTTATATTTTATTGTAAGATTTTAGTTAAAAACAAACTTTAAATCTTGCTGATCGTTCTTTTCAAAACTATATTTACATAACGTTTCTCAACTTATCAATAAAGTCACCTTTTTCAAACTCTACAGTCAAATAATCAGTAAACATTTCTCTATCAATGTGTAAGTATGTATACTTGCACTTAATTGACGCTGGTTGATTAAAANTGCATTGACATTTTCTCTGAAAAACAGATATCGTAGAAATGTAAACATTTAACACTAGAATCAAAGCCACAAAGCCAATTTATCGAACATGGGAATGAACTAAATAAACCAAAGTTTATCAAAATAACAGCCAGCATGTTGTGGTTAACACACTCGCATTTCGCAATACCGTTACTTTCACGCTTGTGTAAATAAAATGATCGGATCAATGTTTGCAATCAAATTGCACTAATAAGCATACAATTAAATGATCACCTATAAAGAAGAATGGTTCTTTTGCATATTTTTTTTTTATAGATTTTAATACAAATACCATATGCAAATAAACATTTGACAATTTTAAACTGCATAAATAAGCGTTTCATTTTAGTTAAATTGGAGCTGTCAATTCAGCAAATCAACGAATCAAAGAATCAAAGGACTGAGCGGTATTTATTACAAAATTACCTTGTACGTGCCGTTTGAAAAGATACATTGATAACATAAATTCATCCTACATACTATATTTAGTCAGTATATATATATTTATTATAAATGTATATTGTTGTTACGGTAAATAAAAGTACAAATTGTATTTGTCAATGGCGGCCATCTTTGAGTCGATTATAGCAAAAACGTGGCATGATGCCAGACAAGCACCTCGGTTTTTTTGCATGTCTGCGAACCCATAAACTCAATTTCACTGAGAAACGTCCCCAACAACATTTAATGGATATAAAGCTAGAAAAAAAATACTGTTCCCTTAATTTCACTTTATATACAGATGTAATGTTCAATTGAGCATATGAAATGCAATAAAGGACCGAACTCTTTTGTTATACCTCTTTAATAATAATTGTTATTGAAGAAAAAACTAATACATTCAAGACTAGAAAACAGCTCACAAAATGAGGATATTAATGGATAACACAATTCATTATTTATATTAATGATAACGTACATTTGCAGTTGATTAATCTGACAAAAAGATTCTTTAAAATAAATTATGATAACGTTTAAGTCAGGCCAGGAATGTAATTCACCGTTGCCATAAAATGTACCAACAGTCATGATTTGTCACCGCTGTGACAAAATTATTACCGCAGTGACAAAATAGATATCACCGCGGTGACAAAATTGATATCGCAGCGATAATATTGTCACCGCGGTAACAATTTTTGTCACCGCGGTGATATCTATTTTTAGCTGTTGGCGTATTTGTACTTTTGACCACGATGGTACGGCATATGATTTGACTCTACCAAATGTTCTCGTTCGTTATTTTTTTCTTTTTTATAGTAGTATTTCATTTGTTTTTATTTCACACGTGATTAACAATATAATCCAAATAAAACTATTATTACTATTAAATAAAGTTCTAAGTTCTTTCTGAATTAATGGTCTAAAATCAACTGTACCTAAATACTGAACATTCCTAGAAAATTGCTAGAAAGTCTGATGTCTGTATTGTCTGTATTATTTCAAAAAGAGATACTGCATTGACATTTTCTCTGAAAAACAGATATCGTAGAAATGTAAACATTTAACACTAGAATCAAAGCCACAAAGCCAATTTATCGAACATGGGAATGAACTAAATAAACCAAAGTTTATCAAAATAACAGCCAGCATGTTGTGGTTAACACACTCGCATTTCGCAATACCGTTACTTTCACGCTTGTGTAAATAAAATGATCGGATCAATGTTTGCAATCAAATTGCACTAATAAGCATACAATTAAATGATCACCTATAAAGAAGAATGGTTCTTTTGCATATTTTTTTTTTATAGATTTTAATACAAATACCATATGCAAATAAACATTTGACAATTTTAAACTGCATAAATAAGCGTTTCATTTTAGTTAAATTGGAGCTGTCAATTCAGCAAATCAACGAATCAAAGAATCAAAGGACTGAGCGGTATTTATTACAAAATTACCTTGTACGTGCCGTTTGAAAAGATACATTGATAACATAAATTCATCCTACATACTATATTTAGTCAGTATATATATATTTATTATAAATGTATATTGTTGTTACGGTAAATAAAAGTACAAATTGTATTTGTCAATGGCGGCCATCTTTGAGTCGATTATAGCAAAAACGTGGCATGATGCCAGACAAGCACCTCGGTTTTTTTGCATGTCTGCGAACCCATAAACTCAATTTCACTGAGAAACGTCCCCAACAACATTTAATGGATATAAAGCTAGAAAAAAAATACTGTTCCCTTAATTTCACTTTATATACAGATGTAATGTTCAATTGAGCATATGAAATGCAATAAAGGACCGAACTCTTTTGTTATACCTCTTTAATAATAATTGTTATTGAAGAAAAAACTAATACATTCAAGACTAGAAAACAGCTCACAAAATGAGGATATTAATGGATAACACAATTCATTATTTATATTAATGATAACGTACATTTGCAGTTGATTAATCTGACAAAAAGATTCTTTAAAATAAATTATGATAACGTTTAAGTCAGGCCAGGAATGTAATTCACCGTTGCCATAAAATGTACCAACAGTCATGATTTGTCACCGCTGTGACAAAATTATTACCGCAGTGACAAAATAGATATCACCGCGGTGACAAAATTGATATCGCAGCGATAATATTGTCACCGCGGTAACAATTTTTGTCACCGCGGTGATATCTATTTTTAGCTGTTGGCGTATTTGTACTTTTGACCACGATGGTACGGCATATGATTTGACTCTACCAAATGTTCTCGTTCGTTATTTTTTTCTTTTTTATAGTAGTATTTCATTTGTTTTTATTTCACACGTGATTAACAATATAATCCAAATAAAACTATTATTACTATTAAATAAAGTTCTAAGTTCTTTCTGAATTAATGGTCTAAAATCAACTGTACCTAAATACTGAACATTCCTAGAAAATTGCTAGAAAGTCTGATGTCTGTATTGTCTGTATTATTTCAAAAAGAGATACTGCATTGACATTTTCTCTGAAAAACAGATATCGTAGAAATGTAAACATTTAACACTAGAATCAAAGCCACAAAGCCAATTTATCGAACATGGGAATGAACTAAATAAACCAAAGTTTATCAAAATAACAGCCAGCATGTTGTGGTTAACACACTCGCATTTCGCAATACCGTTACTTTCACGCTTGTGTAAATAAAATGATCGGATCAATGTTTGCAATCAAATTGCACTAATAAGCATACAATTAAATGATCACCTATAAAGAAGAATGGTTCTTTTGCATATTTTTTTTTTATAGATTTTAATACAAATACCATATGCAAATAAACATTTGACAATTTTAAACTGCATAAATAAGCGTTTCATTTTAGTTAAATTGGAGCTGTCAATTCAGCAAATCAACGAATCAAAGAATCAAAGGACTGAGCGGTATTTATTACAAAATTACCTTGTACGTGCCGTTTGAAAAGATACATTGATAACATAAATTCATCCTACATACTATATTTAGTCAGTATATATATATTTATTATAAATGTATATTGTTGTTACGGTAAATAAAAGTACAAATTGTATTTGTCAATGGCGGCCATCTTTGAGTCGATTATAGCAAAAACGTGGCATGATGCCAGACAAGCACCTCGGTTTTTTTGCATGTCTGCGAACCCATAAACTCAATTTCACTGAGAAACGTCCCCAACAACATTTAATGGATATAAAGCTAGAAAAAAAATACTGTTCCCTTAATTTCACTTTATATACAGATGTAATGTTCAATTGAGCATATGAAATGCAATAAAGGACCGAACTCTTTTGTTATACCTCTTTAATAATAATTGTTATTGAAGAAAAAACTAATACATTCAAGACTAGAAAACAGCTCACAAAATGAGGATATTAATGGATAACACAATTCATTATTTATATTAATGATAACGTACATTTGCAGTTGATTAATCTGACAAAAAGATTCTTTAAAATAAATTATGATAACGTTTAAGTCAGGCCAGGAATGTAATTCACCGTTGCCATAAAATGTACCAACAGTCATGATTTGTCACCGCTGTGACAAAATTATTACCGCAGTGACAAAATAGATATCACCGCGGTGACAAAATTGATATCGCAGCGATAATATTGTCACCGCGGTAACAATTTTTGTCACCGCGGTGATATCTATTTTTAGCTGTTGGCGTATTTGTACTTTTGACCACGATGGTACGGCATATGATTTGACTCTACCAAATGTTCTCGTTCGTTATTTTTTTCTTTTTTATAGTAGTATTTCATTTGTTTTTATTTCACACGTGATTAACAATATAATCCAAATAAAACTATTATTACTATTAAATAAAGTTCTAAGTTCTTTCTGAATTAATGGTCTAAAATCAACTGTACCTAAATACTGAACATTCCTAGAAAATTGCTAGAAAGTCTGATGTCTGTATTGTCTGTATTATTTCAAAAAGAGATACTGCATTGACATTTTCTCTGAAAAACAGATATCGTAGAAATGTAAACATTTAACACTAGAATCAAAGCCACAAAGCCAATTTATCGAACATGGGAATGAACTAAATAAACCAAAGTTTATCAAAATAACAGCCAGCATGTTGTGGTTAACACACTCGCATTTCGCAATACCGTTACTTTCACGCTTGTGTAAATAAAATGATCGGATCAATGTTTGCAATCAAATTGCACTAATAAGCATACAATTAAATGATCACCTATAAAGAAGAATGGTTCTTTTGCATATTTTTTTTTTATAGATTTTAATACAAATACCATATGCAAATAAACATTTGACAATTTTAAACTGCATAAATAAGCGTTTCATTTTAGTTAAATTGGAGCTGTCAATTCAGCAAATCAACGAATCAAAGAATCAAAGGACTGAGCGGTATTTATTACAAAATTACCTTGTACGTGCCGTTTGAAAAGATACATTGATAACATAAATTCATCCTACATACTATATTTAGTCAGTATATATATATTTATTATAAATGTATATTGTTGTTACGGTAAATAAAAGTACAAATTGTATTTGTCAATGGCGGCCATCTTTGAGTCGATTATAGCAAAAACGTGGCATGATGCCAGACAAGCACCTCGGTTTTTTTGCATGTCTGCGAACCCATAAACTCAATTTCACTGAGAAACGTCCCCAACAACATTTAATGGATATAAAGCTAGAAAAAAAATACTGTTCCCTTAATTTCACTTTATATACAGATGTAATGTTCAATTGAGCATATGAAATGCAATAAAGGACCGAACTCTTTTGTTATACCTCTTTAATAATAATTGTTATTGAAGAAAAAACTAATACATTCAAGACTAGAAAACAGCTCACAAAATGAGGATATTAATGGATAACACAATTCATTATTTATATTAATGATAACGTACATTTGCAGTTGATTAATCTGACAAAAAGATTCTTTAAAATAAATTATGATAACGTTTAAGTCAGGCCAGGAATGTAATTCACCGTTGCCATAAAATGTACCAACAGTCATGATTTGTCACCGCTGTGACAAAATTATTACCGCAGTGACAAAATAGATATCACCGCGGTGACAAAATTGATATCGCAGCGATAATATTGTCACCGCGGTAACAATTTTTGTCACCGCGGTGATATCTATTTTTAGCTGTTGGCGTATTTGTACTTTTGACCACGATGGTACGGCATATGATTTGACTCTACCAAATGTTCTCGTTCGTTATTTTTTTCTTTTTTATAGTAGTATTTCATTTGTTTTTATTTCACACGTGATTAACAATATAATCCAAATAAAACTATTATTACTATTAAATAAAGTTCTAAGTTCTTTCTGAATTAATGGTCTAAAATCAACTGTACCTAAATACTGAACATTCCTAGAAAATTGCTAGAAAGTCTGATGTCTGTATTGTCTGTATTATTTCAAAAAGAGATACTGCATTGACATTTTCTCTGAAAAACAGATATCGTAGAAATGTAAACATTTAACACTAGAATCAAAGCCACAAAGCCAATTTATCGAACATGGGAATGAACTAAATAAACCAAAGTTTATCAAAATAACAGCCAGCATGTTGTGGTTAACACACTCGCATTTCGCAATACCGTTACTTTCACGCTTGTGTAAATAAAATGATCGGATCAATGTTTGCAATCAAATTGCACTAATAAGCATACAATTAAATGATCACCTATAAAGAAGAATGGTTCTTTTGCATATTTTTTTTTTATAGATTTTAATACAAATACCATATGCAAATAAACATTTGACAATTTTAAACTGCATAAATAAGCGTTTCATTTTAGTTAAATTGGAGCTGTCAATTCAGCAAATCAACGAATCAAAGAATCAAAGGACTGAGCGGTATTTATTACAAAATTACCTTGTACGTGCCGTTTGAAAAGATACATTGATAACATAAATTCATCCTACATACTATATTTAGTCAGTATATATATATTTATTATAAATGTATATTGTTGTTACGGTAAATAAAAGTACAAATTGTATTTGTCAATGGCGGCCATCTTTGAGTCGATTATAGCAAAAACGTGGCATGATGCCAGACAAGCACCTCGGTTTTTTTGCATGTCTGCGAACCCATAAACTCAATTTCACTGAGAAACGTCCCCAACAACATTTAATGGATATAAAGCTAGAAAAAAAATACTGTTCCCTTAATTTCACTTTATATACAGATGTAATGTTCAATTGAGCATATGAAATGCAATAAAGGACCGAACTCTTTTGTTATACCTCTTTAATAATAATTGTTATTGAAGAAAAAACTAATACATTCAAGACTAGAAAACAGCTCACAAAATGAGGATATTAATGGATAACACAATTCATTATTTATATTAATGATAACGTACATTTGCAGTTGATTAATCTGACAAAAAGATTCTTTAAAATAAATTATGATAACGTTTAAGTCAGGCCAGGAATGTAATTAACCACTTTAAAATGAAAAAAAGAGTTGATCATTTGAATTTTGTTAAATATCTTATTTATGGTGTAATCAGATACAAAGCAAATTCTTGAATAAACATCGTGTGAACAAATGTCAACTTAGTTAGCAGCTAACAAGCCCTTGTCACTCTCGTCGATAGAAAGCAAACCGTGCCCTGGGTCAATATAACCCAGGCGAGCAATGGCGTCTCACGTTTCTGACACTCGTATCATATTAACGTATCATGGAATAATGCGTAAGTGAGAGGTGTGTCGCGTTACATTAAAGACAGATACTTTTGTGGACGCGACCTAAGTTCACGCAAGTTGTGATACTTCACGAGAAGTATGACTCGAAATGATAGCGAATCATCAAATCCTGTCCAAAATAGTTGATTTAGACTAATGTATTCGAATACTACGTCTTTAGAATCGGCACATAGTAGAACAATGAAACTCAGCGTTTGTTTTCAGTGGTAATTAAATGAATAGTAAAGTAAATTTAATATTTTAAACCAGTCTTAAAAGTTCGATGTGTTCATAATTATCAAATATTGGCTAACACTGGTTTGAAAGCGAAAGCAGGTATTTGTGAATTGGTTTGCTTGCCTGAATGGTATATGCACACATCTGACCATGTCACCTCGATGGCTGCAAAGTTGTATCGACTATCGACACAAAAAACATGCAAATTATTGCGTTGACAATGTTTGCTTTCGTGTACCGCCATGCAAATTACATGTTCGTTTCCAAATGAGCCGCGGCATGCGAAAATGAGTCTTATGCCATTTGCTGCCAGCGTGCCGCCAGACCAGCGTATGCCTTCCCGCCGTCTGGTCAGGAGCTACCATGTCCGCTCATTAGACCAGGTTTGCTCAATATCATACTGAGACCATGCGTAGGCTTATCGGGGTATACTCTGGCCGAATGAGGCTTCGAACCATTTTCGCATGAAGCGGCCGAAATGTACACTCATAACTACACATGTTAGGTATGTGCTTGTAAGCGGAATAAAAAGGACCATTTAAGATGTATATTAATGTCATATATTAATAAAGGTCATATTGTTCAGATATTGCACTCAGTCTTAGTAAATCTTATGAAGTCTTATTAACTTATTAAATGGGATTTAAACAGTCGTCCAATAATTTGCTGTTGTTGTTATTCCTTGTTGATGTTCAACGGCTAATAAATCATCTTAAACGATTTAATCTAATTGATTATAATGGTGAATATTAGACACGTTGACGGTTCAACAAAATGTTTTATAATTTTTCATATATACCTTATTCCTATAGTACCCTTTTTATATATACACATTTGATTACACGCTCGACAAAAACACGAACGACATCATTAAGGCATCATAAAACTATTTATCTCATCTCAGTGCATTACATTATAATGCACAAATTAAACCTAGAAACACGTCTGTATTAACATAACCATATACATGTATAGCCTTTAATTTGGTCCAACATTTTTTGTATTTCATGCCATTTCAGCGAGAATTAATATCATTTAATAAACACACATACCTGTATACTATTTAATGTGTTTTCTTCTTTATGTTGCACGAGCTTCAGAGTTAATATTCCGTATCTTATCATGCAACATGCTCAAAACTAAATCTTCCGTATATTTTCAAGCGGCATGCTCAAAACATCATCAATCGTATCGTCTAATCAAAAGTTACTGACTATCTTAGCCTCGCTCTGGGAAAACAACGCTTAATACGTGTGCATTAACCCTTTGCATGCTGGGAACTTTGTCGTCTGCTAAAATGTCGTCTGCTGAATTTCTAAAATCGTCATTTTCTTCATTTTTTTCTTCAAAGAATACTATCAGAATAGCAAACAGTTTGGATCCTGATCAGACGCCACGTTCTGTGGCGTCTCATCTGGATCCAAACTGTTTGCAAAGGCCTTCAAAATCCGGTTCCAGCGCTCAAAGGGTTAAATATCGTGATAGATTAGCCCGTGTAGTCCGCACAGGCTTATCAGGGACGACACTTTTCGGTTAAATGGTATTTTTCGTTTAAAGGAAGTCTCTTCTCAACATTAATGCAGTCTAGGCGGAAAGTGTCGTCCCTGGTTAGCTTTTGCGGACTGCACACGCTTATCTGGGACGACACTTTACGCAAATGTTTTAAGCCATGATTTCCCAGAGCGAGGCGCGTATACATGATTGCATAAATCTCCCTCACGAGATATTAAATACGCAAATATACAGGATACATTCAGCGTTGAAAATAAAAACGAAAGGTAGAATCTACGCTAATGTATAATGCATCTCTGTTAGGCGTTGATTGATAATTTGATACTCGGTTTTGCTCATGTGAAGAAGATGTATGTGGGTTATATTTCCTAACATTGACACATGAATCGGCAGTTCAGAGTGATCATAGAGAAAGATCGTCCATTAATTAACGTTAACGGAAAGTTTAAGCATTATATGGTAAACCCCAATGAGTTACAATGTTAATGAATGAGAGATGAAAGTTGTAATGCATCTGTTATAGCTGATTTATTGAGGCTCGAATTCATATGTATAAGGCTTAAGCCGACTACCTCAAACTCTCGCAAGAAATGAAAAACACTCTCGCAAGAACGGAAAAACACTATCAGAAGAAATGAAAACCGCTATTACAAGAAATGAAAAACACTCTCAGGAATAATGGAAAACGCTCTCACAAGAAATACGAACTCAACTATCCACAGCGAATGATGCAGAACAGATCACAATCACGAGAAATAAAAAAACTCTATAAAAAAATAACGCATTTGCATTTAATGCAGACATTTAGAAAAAAAGTTATATGGAACCAAACTTCACACACACTTTCGTTCTTAGCAATAACCTTTCTGCTGTTAACCAGTAACAGTTTAGTAGATGAGCCGCGCTATGTGAAAAGGGGGTTTAATGCATGTGCGTAAAGTGTCGTCCCAGCCGGACAAGCTAATCCGGGACGACACTTTCCGCTATGATTATATATTTTTTTCTTTTAAAGGAATACTCTTCTTGATGAAAATCCAGTTAAGGCGGAAAGTGTCGTCCCTGATAAGCCTTTGCATTTCATCTGAGTACCGCGACGCTTGTTTCTAGTTTCTTCAAACAATTTGACTGTCAGTGGAACCATGCAAACTTTCGCACCATTCTTTCCTTCGAAATTAAAGCACACGTACAGGATTGTGATACTAACACACTTTGATGGGTTGAAGTAACACAAAGTACCATCCATAATGTATTAATCAAATGTTTGGAAGCCGACATCTAATTTAGAATTTTGCAAATTAATTTTGATGCATTTTAGCGCGTATTAGTGTAAAACCATCCATATTGTCAAATGTATTACATACTGGTATTAAAAAGTGACAAAAGCTATTTAATTTTACGTTGTTATTACCTTCGAGCGCTTATCGTCATAATTTAAACCACATAGACATGTGTCATCTCCATTCGTATATTACAGTTCAGTGTGCGAATTTATTATCTCGTGTATTTCTTATTTTTGGTCATAGTCATTAGATATGAATACACGCATAACTGAATTACAATTTGTTATGTTCAGCGCATCAGAAAATGCAGCTTTTCAAAATCTCGTATAAATTAATTTCGTGTATAATGGCTGGGAATCAAAATGACAAAGATACTATTTCTTCTATTTGGTATAATTGGATCAAGTGCTGTGAACAGTTGGTAGGCCTTTAAAAGAGGTTAAGAAATTAACTCAATTTATTGGTATTTTGTAGTTGTATATTATGGTGAAAAAATAACAAACGTCTAACAGAAGAATAATTTCGATAGTTCTGTATTATTATTTGTTTGTAATGACAAGTGCATTTCAGATGTATTTATATAGAAAATATAATGTATATTGCGTTCGCAATCAAAAACAAACACCATACAACCTGACCTTATTGACTTACTACCTCAAATTCATTATACGAAAGAAAATCTTCTGGCCTTTTGGTCCGCTCTATCATTGACCAGATGTTGATAATTTGACACTAATTAATTTGACTTATATAAGCTATTAGTATTCATTAGATTGGAATGCGGCGTAGGTTTAATGTGTTACGCTATTTGTATCAACGTGTTAACCTGCGTCAGTTTTGATAAAAGCCATCCACAAGTTTAATATTAGCTGAACTTAAATATCATGGCACGATTAGAGAAGTATTTATTCAACTTAACAAACATTGTGCAACGTTTAATTAAACAAAAATGTGCATTGATCCGATCGATGTAAAATCAAAAGAAATCGTTTCTATTTTGACGCAATATCAACGCCAATTGATCTTTAAAAATGGCTTAACGTAGATAAAACGGCATATAAAATGCAATGCTGGATTATGATAAATCTACTAGAGGTCAAGATAGGTTAAAAGTTTCCAATGTGAAAGTTGTTCATACCGTTGCAGTGCGCAACGCAACAATGCTGTCCGATTAAGGATTTGTTTCGACATGGACACGCATGGTTCGTCCTATACGCAGCACGATGTTTACAATATGAACGTCCTTAAAGCTATTTTCGAAGATTATAATGGCAAGAAGATGCCATTGTATAGCCCCACACGCACTTGAAACCTTCCAAGACAAATGTTACATTGAAATGTCTGATATATAAAGTGCTGATAGGTATACATGTTCTTATATTTCTTTAACATTATTTTAACAGTATAACACTGAAGAGTTAAGTTATCATGGTTTAAACGACCATTACTAGACAAAAGGTTACAATTGATATAGGTCAATAAAAATTGTTAATCACGTTGCTGTAAGAAATCATACAAGAACATATCTATGCTAATAATTCATAACTTAAACTACAAATTTGCATGTAAATCTCATTTCTTATGATAATGTGGACTAATTACACTGTTTCGTGTTTAAAACATCAGATAGCAGGCGTAGTATCATCGCATCTAATCATAATGTACACAAACATTTAACATGGGAACCCAACACGCTCAAACCGCGCGGACCCTCGAGTGAAACTTGTGTACGATACTGCTTTATTTTGAAAGTTTTGACTTAATCCACGTTTCCGTTTTAGCTGAAACATGAATGGACAATTACAAACAAGATTATGGTCGTTTTCTTTGCTCTTCTGTTATAATTTTGTCGGCTTACGATTGTTATCATATTAGCCTCTCTAACGGGAATCGCGAAATGTCAACACTGCGAGCTCCCTAAAAAAGAGCGCGTAACTACACCATAAGTACATCAATCCTAGCTAAGCCACCATCCAAACAGCGTTCAATGTAGAGGAAATGCCAACGACCGATCCACTACTATACGGACAGATTCAACCATAAAATATTAAATATTGACAATATATAATGTCACTGCTTTAGAAACAACTCAATTTCTATCTTTTACATTTAAAAATGAGCACGCATTGCAGACAACAATTACTATCCTTTAAGCTATATACATTGCAGTGTGTAGCTACATACCATGTTTCATTCTAACGTACACACTTTTTTGCCCAGACAATAATTAACTGATTTTTTGTTGTTCAATCGCTGTGGGCATTTGCTTTGAGTAACACAATACGTAACTAATAAAAAAAGCAACACTTAAAAAACTCACCAGTTCACGCATATTAGCGGCGTTATAAATGGATCTCCGGAGCTCGTTGTGAGTGTCGAGAATCTCTTGTATGTCAGTCTGTGCGAACCGGATCACATTGTGCTGAGCTCGTGCCCCGCCCCAAGGGACCAGCATCAGTAGCATCCACACACATCCGCAAACCAAGCACCCAGACATAGTTCCACTTTACGTTCACAGGGACCGATATAATACTGTTCAACTTTTCTGCATATACCCACTGGTTCTAATGATTTTAATTCCGGTCAATATATGCGGTAACGCATAATTTAATTTAATATTGGGTGAATAAATGCACTACTGGTTCTAATAAACTGCATTCATATATTGCACAAAACACTATTAATTTTTTTACGAAAATGAAAATGAAGTATTCAAACCGATTCGAACACTACACTTTTCCAGCTGCCAGATTGTGTTTATTCCCTACACGGGCCACAGCGCGACACGCACTTTATACTCAGTCTATATATGGTTGCGCTCAATGTAGTCGACAGCGGAGTATGGTATTAAAGAGGACGGGTGTTAGGCATTACGTACCACGAGCGTATCTTCGACGTATCTTTACCAAGAGGGTCGAGTTAACAATGTATTTATCTTCATGAAAGTCATGAACACGACCTTAATTGGCAATAATGGATTGTACCGATACATTAAACTGCAGCTAAATAATTAATCGGTAATTTCACTCACCATTACGCACGATATAATCGCTGAACATATAATTCAATGTTTGAAAATTTCCATCTTAAATTGTAATTATGTCAACATGACCTCTTACGTCAATCTAACCGCATGGAATGTTGTATGTTTGAACGAAATCTACATTTTAAATCACCTTTACTATCTGCACTATTTCATGATTGTGCAAAGATAATTACTTTCGATCTTTTTATTAAAGTCAAGTCTAAATTGCATCATGATATGAACCTCGCTCTGAGAAAACGGGGTTTAATTCATGTGCGTAAAGTGTCGTCGAAGATAAACACGTGCAGTCCGCACAGGCTAATCAGGGACGAAACTCTTCGCCAAAACTGGATTTTCGCTTAGAAGAGATTAAGAAAAATACCAATCATGCGGAATGTTTCATATGTAATTAGCCTGTGCGGACTGCACCGGCTAATCTTGAACGACACTTTACGCACATGCATTAAGCCCCTTTTCCCCATAGCGCGGCTCATATATAACAGCACAGTTTTAACTACCTCCTGCATTCGTTTTATGCGCAGTTATGCCTACACTATTTTCGATTATTAATTTGAAGTCGCCTCCACAGAGTTTCCCCGTCATCAACAATATAATGGACAGACGCAAAAGTGTGTTGCTGTGGGTGTGTGTTGCTGTGGGTGTGGGTTGCTGTGGGTGTGGGTTGCTGTGGGTGTGGGTTGCTGTGGGTGTGGGTTGCTGTGGGTGTGTATTGCTGTGGGTGTGTGTTGGTGTGGGTGTGTGTTGCTGTGGGTGTGGGTTGCTGTGGGTGTGGGTTGCTTAGACAGTTTACATGATTATGTTATTTAGTTAGTTTTTTTTTTAACTCAAATCAACTACTTGTTATGCGGCTCTTTTGGCTTATTTGGGTTATGAATATATAATAAAACATTTGTTTAATCCGGCTCGTTGCAAAAACAGCTGAGTTGACACTTAAAATGTACACATGAGTATATAAAACATCCCAGATGTTGCGGAGAATCATATGTCAGGAATGAATACTTCTTGGCAAACATTTCAACCGTGCTGCGCGATGAATCTTTTTTTGAGATCCTGCGCAAAAACTCGAGTTGTCTCCCTTGGACAACACTTGAAATAGCAGCTGTTACATTAAATTGAGAAATGATACACAAATAAATAATAATTATAACATCCTAATGCATAATGCATTATTGGACAGAGAAAGTCAAACGGTGTCGGTACTTGTTAGATTTTATAAAATAATTAAAGACCAAATTTATTTTCTCTGTCAGAACCGGTAGTCACATTCTGTCATTTATGAACTCGACCAATACTTTAAATATTTCAAAACAACACTTTAATCGGATTTCCCCCATTGCATGAACGATAAACATAAAGAAAAAGATAGCATTGCTATAAGTCAATTTTAATGGCACAGATGGAATTAGATACCACATAGTATTTTACTACAATTTACACTAAACTCGTGAGTTACGGTTAAAGTCTTATGATAGCAATAAAAATGATTTATTTTAAAACATTTTCTCGGCACAATCTTGTATAATTTAAACCGAAGAGCGTTGAAAACATAACGCCCAGTCGCACTCTAGTCACTGTCGACGTTTTGTCATTTATCAATTTCAAAAATGGAATAACTCCGCATTTAAATTATGTGTTGACGTAAGACAACCTGCACTCAATTTTCACTTGAAATGAATAATCAAGACGACACAGTTCTTTCTGACGGCACATTTATGTACTATATGTAGTAGTTAACAATCGAATTCGCGTTATTCTTAAGCAAAAAATGAAACAAGACAATAAAGGATTTTTAAGATTTATGTCATACAGTTTAGGTTTCATGAACATTGGTTTCTTTACAACCGATAACATTTAAACATGTTCAGTTGTTTTCCCCCCGCCACTTTTCACTCAGGTATGTGAAAAAACACTCAGTGTGCATGTTGTCCTTCGAAAGACTATGTCTGAAATGCACTACACTATGTATGGGATGTACTACACTATGTATGGCATGCACTACACTATGTCTGGGATGCACTACACTATGTATGGGATGCATTACACTATGTCTGGGATGTACTACACTATGTCTGGGATGCACTACACTATGTCTGGGATGCATTACACTATGTCTGGGATGCACTACACTATGTCTGGGATGCATTACATTATGTCTGGGATGCACTACACTATGTTTGGGATGTACTACACCATGTCTGGGATGCATAACACTATGTCTGGGATGCATAACACTATGTCTGGGATGCACTACACTATGTCTGGAATGCATTACACTATGTCTGGGATGCACTAAACTATGTCTGAGATGTACTACACTATGTCTGGGATGCACTACACTATGTATGGGATGCATTACACTATGTCTGGGATGCACTACACTATGTCTGGGATGCATTACACTATGTCTGGGATGCATTACACTATGTCTGGGATGCATTACACTATGTCTGGGATGCACTACACTATGTCTGGGATGCACTACACTATGTATGAGATGTATTACATTATTTCTGGGATGCACTACACTATGTCTGGGATGCATTACACTATGTCTGTGATGCACTACACTATGTCTGGGATGTACTACACTATGTCTTGGATGCACTACACTATGTCTGGGATGCATAACACTATGTCTGGGATGCACTACACTATGTCTGGGATGCATTACACTATGTATGGGATGTACTACACTATGTCTGGGATGCACTACACTATGTCTGGGATGCGCTACATTATGTCTGAAATGCATTACACTCTGTCTGTTTTTTTGTTTTTGTTTTTATCTTTGGCGGTGATTCGTGAAGCGTCGGTTTCGCACAGACTTCTGATTTAAATTGTATTATTAGTATGTGATTGCGATTCAAATAGTATTACATTGTGTTCATAAAAGAATATAATTATTATAATTATTGCTGTTGTTTTATTATTTTTTTATTTTATTGATTTCAACGACATACGCAAACGGTTCCATATATAATTGGAGACACTATTTACATGCGTGTGATATAACGCGTTTTTGTTTAAACAAATGTAACGTTCATCCATCGGTAAATTTTCTTGTATTTTGCATTATCATTTTTTTGAAGACTAGAAACTGTTAAGTTTATGTGTAATACAATTATTTTCTCACCTTTCCAAATAAGTGTACAGAACATAGGTCAAGGGAGATTACTGTGAATGGTGAAATGAATGTTAAAGGAAGGATTATCAAAGTAAATGCGCGCAAAACGAGGCATTTATGTTTTCTAATATTTACACGTGATATGTGCTTGTGGCAAAAACCCGATATGAACATATTCTTAGTCATTACAGAAATAAAATTGATTTTCATACCTTAGTATATTAATTCACTTTCATAAAAATCTTAATGTAATCTTATGTGTAATAAAAGACGTAAAACAAACGCATGGTTAATATTAATGGTTAAAATGAGAGCACAGTAAGATCTGATGCTGACTCTAAATTGCAATAGCAACAAAAACAAATGAGCCTCGCTCTGTGAAAAGATTTTTTTAATGCATGTGCGTACAGTGTCGTCCCAAATTAGCCTGTGAAGTCCGCATAGGCTAACCAGTGCAGTACACACAGGCTAATCAGGGACGACACTTTCCAATTTTGTTATATTTTTCTTTTAAAGAAAGTCTCTTCTTAGCAAAAATCTAGTTTATGCGGACTGCACAGGCTTATATGGGACGACACTTTACGCTCATGCATTTAACCCGTTTTTCGCAGAGCGCGTGTCAAATTCATTGTGCTTGTATGTGTAAGGGTCATGACAAATTATCTGCTCACGTACTGCAGTATCTATGTGTTCAGAGACGTTCCCTGGTCTAGCCACACAGACATTCCAGACTCTCGAAGCAACTTAATGGAACACGTCTCTCACTTGGATGTCTTGATACCGCATCCGCTAATTTAGATTTTGTCGTAGTGGACTTTTCTTGAAAGGTAAGCGACTTTCGTCCTGTTTAAATTATTTTTGGTTTTTGCTATGTATAAAAGCGAAATTAATATGCATGTACGTTACGGACAACGAAGTAAGAAAAGAATACGAACTTACACGATTGTATTCGCGTTTATGTGTATCTATAGTACAAAGGTATTTGTTTTTTGCAAGATATCTATACGACATTAAGTGAAAATAAAACACAAAAGTATGTGTTAATGCTACTCTGATAAATATGTTTATATAAATGTTGTTGGCCCTTTAACCAAATAATGCAATGTAGTTGGCGTGATTTGTAACTTTCCACGAACATTTACGTTTCTATGAATGTTTTAGTTTGGTCGACCACGATGCTTCTCCTAATCACCACACTGCCACTTCTGGTTTGCCTAGTACCCGTCCTTTGTCAGACCAAATACTGCTGTACCCCGCTGCAATGGGAGTCGGTGAACCTGGTCGCTGATGGACGGGACTCTGACCAATCCTCCGCGAAACCCACGTTGACCCAGGTAAATGTACAGTGATTTGAATCGCGCTCTGAGAAAACGGGCTTCAATGCATGTGCGTAAAGTGTCGTCCCAGATTAGTCTGTGCAGACCGCACAGGCTAATCAGCGACGACACTTTCCGCCTAAATTGGATTTTCGTCAAGAAAAGCCTTCCTTGAAACGAAAAACACAATAAAGCGGAATGTGTCGTCCCTGATTAGCCTGTGCGAACTTTACGCACATGCATTAAACCCCATTTTCACAGAGCGAGGCTCATTTATTTTCCAGTCGATCATTAGTTTTTTAGTAACGGTTTCTTAAATATCTGCCCTTGAAATAATTATGATAAATGAACGATCGGATAATAACCAAGCTACATGATTCTTTATTCTTATCAAGACATAACCAGTTGTTTAGATGGTACGAGTGGATCTATAACGACACACCAGGTGATAAATAGACGGCTGAAATACATGATAATTTACAAACAAAGGCGCCTTCATTTAAATTAATTCATGCGAGCACTTGAACTTTTATTCCTTTTTTATTAACACTTAATATGTAAAATGTTATCAGAACTTATTCTATGCGGGTAGACTTTGAGCCTTATAAAGATATATATGCGCATGTACAAATTGCCATCGGCGAATAGTCAACAGAGATATGTCAATATCTCACCTCCTACAAAAATGACCTTATCCGATTGGCTTAGAGCGGTCACGTGCCCATGGTGTATTTTCCATACACCAAGAGTAATTTCCATACACCCCGAGTAAAAAAACATGGAGTCTGTTCGATAAACTGGTAGATAAGTCTTATTATTATATGATGTTTTTTTTTGCATATGTACGGGGAACCTATTAGGTATATAATATATAATATATAATATGCAATATATTATATATAATATATTATATATAATATGTAATATGCAATATATAATATATAATATAATAAATAATAAATAATATAATATATAATATAATATATAATATATAATATATGATATATAATAGATAATAGATAATATATAATATATAATTATATATAAAGGTAGTCGGTGAGATATAATCGTTACACTGTAAGTAACTGCTCCGCTCTCGTATGGTATGAAATTACTGAGGGTGTATATCCCATACACCATCAGTTACTAACAGTGTAACTTATAATACACTAAAACAATATGTAGTATCCGTTAATTTAACGGTGGAAGATATGCCGCTGATAACGTTCTCGTCTCCTCCGCTCACAGGGGTTCGAGCAAGTGTCGGTAGACGGTGTGAACCATCGGGTCGCGTCCCTGGCCACCCTCACGTCAGCGGGGTTCAACATCACCGTGCAGACCATTCAGCTCTTTGAACAGGTGCGTGATCAACCAGTTGTCGATACTCAGTTTAGTGATTTGTGTATAGACGAAGCATATCGCTTGAACCTATACTTTGGTATTTACTATTACATTTGATATTATAAACATTTTAATCTCCGTGGACACTCGCTTATGTATGTGCGTGTATACACAAGTCCGTTTGAAAGAACATTATATGTATAGTACACACATACGTATTAGTGATTTTGAGAATGTGCGAAGAATCAACGTGCACCTTTGAAAGTAATTAGTTCTTGCCAGTGTTTGCCTACCTTCATGTCAGTGCTATATTTCAGAACGTTATGTACACGATAGAGAGTGGCGAGTGTATAAAGACGGCCATACCTTCTTGGACACCTAAATGTGTTCCGGGTAAGGTCATGTTTTACACTTTGGAGTTTGTCTATTTTATTTTGATTGTGTAAACTTCATTATTTATAATAATATTATTGCCTTTTTTGCAGTCCTGTTTGTAACAAATTCCGTTACTTAGAAAAAAAATGTCTCACGTAATTATAGTATGCATCCGTTTCGAAATATTAACAGTTTATTTTCCTTTTGTACCAAAGCCAAATTACGAGCTGATTCACGATATATATATATATATAATCACTTCCGTGTTGTTTATTACTGAACACATAACACGTATAACTTGTAAAGGTTTTTAATGCTGCGCGCGTTTATTCCAGATTCTGATGTGTTCCAAACGCAAGTTGCGTACGGGCAGGGCTCGAACGTAGTGGACGTGTGGATCTACCGGGTGGTTCAGGATCCAAACACTATTTATCTCAACGTTGCCGTCAACGACTGCACCCCGCTGTTTGAGGCGGCGTATGGGAGCGCTGGCGGAGGTACATAGACGTCAATGTATTCATGTTCGGATTTCTGGGTTTGACTAGGCGATATTTTCCTAATGTGTCAACTGCGTCTTTGTATTAACACGAATTCTCACAGGCGAGCATTTTTAGCAGCTACGGATTGGATTCACAAGAGACACGAAACCTGACTAATTATATCTTTAAGAAACATATATACTGATCTTTTTTTCTGTTTGAATCTGTTTTTTGTATCAATATGTTTTTCATGAAAAATATAGTATACTGTAGTATTTGTTTTTCCACATGCTTTGAGGAAGGTACCAGAAAACCAAACTCATGTTGTTCATATTTGCGCGCTTTTGGTCGTTTTGACGTGTCGGCGTGTGGGTGACATCAAACCCACCAGAATAACGATGCATGTGTCTTGATGTCGCTCTGTTGGGTACAAACGTGACATATTGGCGCTCTTAGTTTGTAGTTCAGTTGTGATTGCATGTTT
Organism: Dreissena rostriformis; assembly: GCA_007657795.1. NCBI lineage: Eukaryota > Metazoa > Mollusca > Bivalvia > Myida > Dreissenidae > Dreissena > Dreissena rostriformis. Next base: position 248,442 of record VMBQ01000762.1, on the reverse strand, counting down.
GAAGGGTGGCAATACACCGACACGGCAAAGCTTTTTAAAGCTAAACTAAACTTACTAAATCAGCCACAACCAAGTTAATGCAGGGATGTATAATACAGGGATCCGCAACTCCATGCATAAATCTAATAACGGCGAAAATATGCTGTCGTGGCTGATAATCCAGTCAGAAAAGCCGATAATTATTGATTTTATCGAAACGCGTAATAGCTTAACAGTGTTAACCGAGATGATATTTGACCTTGGTAATTTAAATCCCGATTGTCACGTCATTTATTATTAAATATTTTAAATGTTACCCATTTTAGGAAGCTGAAATGCTGCTCTTTCTAAATATATAATTTTTATGTCAATTCATAACATATTAAAAAAGATATGACGAGTTTAACACGAAGTAATTACTTTTTGTCTTCCAACAGCGGCTTAGTTTCGCGTAAAAATATCGCCACCGTCACTGTAAAATATATTATTGCTTTGTCATTTTTGGTCAGAAATTTGACAAGTAACATTCATTAGAAAGCTTATAGATTGACGTTTTTTTATGTGTTATTTTTAATTGTTTATTTGAACTATTAACGTTATTGCGCCGAGTTAAAATCAAAACTTTTACTAGCAGCCGCGGTCGATTTAAGCGGCTGCGAGACGCGATCTTCAATGTTAGACCACCAAATTATTATCATTTTTAATTAAATATTTAAGAAGTAACCATCGTTTGAAAGCTTGGAAATTGATTGTTTATATTAAGTAATTTAATAAGAAAGCAGATGAAAAATAATTCGGAAATCGCGATACTTATTTTTTTATTTTCTTAAGATGAAAAGCAGGAAAAAATAACTTAGCTGATCAGGTCTGTTTGTGTACTTAAATCGTAGTTTACTCGTGCATTTTTTATTTTCCTAGTTCCGGGACTTATATAAAATTCAATTTTGACAAGTTTTGTGTGTGGATAGTTACAGGACATTACGTCATCCGGCACAAAAGAAGCGGTCCTTTGATGTCGGGTAGAGCACAGCTGTGTGGCATGTCCAGTGTTATTTTAAGCACGCTTGGGAATTTTGACAGGACCTTGACATGTGGTTTATGACTGGGACATGTTTGCATAGATTATCAAGTGTGTTATAAGCATTCATGGTTAAAATGAGATCACGAACGTTTATGTGTTCTTATGAAGAAATAATTAAACCTATACAAAATGGATAATAGTTGCGTTTTGGGATTACCGAATCTGGCTGGTCAGGTTGGTATGTGTTTCTTAAGTTACTAGAACATATTCGCAAATAAACGGCGATTACATTTATTTGTGACTTATTTGTCACCATTGATTACTATCTCGATGATTTTGTGACAAGCAAGCGACTGTTCATTTCGGAAATCGCGATACTTATTTCTTTGTGTTCTCAACCGCGTAAGATACTGCATCTGAAATTTCTGCCATTTTCCCCCAAATTCCAACTTAAATAGCATTAAAATCACTGGGTAGAAACACACAATTGTTTTTGCAAGCCATTCAGTAACATGAGTTTAGTTAATTTGCAGCTTCCATTTATATTTTAAAGATGTTTAAATACACTTGATGCTTCGTCCAAAATATACCATAATATAAACTCACTGTTGCGCCTACAATTCTGCCATTTTCCCTCAATGT
>VMBQ01000762.1:224774-239917 GCA_007657795.1 Dreissena rostriformis | reverse complement strand
ATTGCACAATTTATATAAGATATGACATTAATATTCAATGCTCATGGCCCGTGTAATTAATGCTATTTTAATCACAATGACGCCATGACGATTTGGACGGTAAAGAACACATTTGAGTATGTGAACTGGATGCGTTCTTCCGCTTCTGGAATTATCGTTGTGAACCGTATTGTCCTCTACGTCATATTTGACCTCGACATAATCAACTATTGCACGTATGTTCAATATGTTCTGTAGACGTCGAATTACATATATAAGAGAATACAATTACATCCTACACAGAGAGCCAGTTTCAAAATTGGGAAAGTACTTGTGTAAATGTGTGTGTTACATTTAGATACGACACATGCGCATAATTATTCGCATGATCAACATGTTATTGTCCATGTTCTACAAATGGATGTTGAATCAATACCAAAAACATAAAACAATTCATAATTGATACTAGAGTGTGTTTCCCTACAAACACTAAAAACATATCATATTGACATCAAATCATAACAAAATAACTGTTTCTCATTCAGGAATGTATGATAATGGTATAATATAAACAAGTGAATGTTAGTGATTATTTGTAATAAACAATAAACGTTTCTAGCAACCAAAACGTGCTGGTGTTCACAGTAAGTATACTAATCGTCAAAAATACTTTTGCGACTGGAAAACCTTAAAGTAAAACGCATTGGAATTAATGTTCATCGTGTGGTAATAGAGTAATTGATCACATTGCTCATTTTGTCAGAAGAATTCAACAACGACAGCAATGACATTTTATTGGTTAAAATAACGAACTGCGCCTGTGGAAAGCCATCTAATTATCTCCATGTCTCAAGAACCACATTTTCCTTTGGCCTTAGAAGTTTTTGGTTAAAGTACAACTATTCGTTTCAACGAATGTTTGTGTGTATTCCTTTCTTTATGTGTATACTAGTATGACATCTCAATTTATAGTTTAAATATCGTTGCCTATGTAAAACCGTATTCACATTTTGGCATTTTTTGCACATTATGGGAACTATTGTTTTTATTTTTTTTTTCCGTTCTATACGTTTTATTTTCCTCGTCAATAGGTATGTGGGGGTCGAGGGCATCCCCCTCCACACCGTACATCATCAGTATATATAATATATCATAATAAAAGGTGTACAATATTGCATTCTTGACAAGTGTTAATAACTGCATGATACAAGATATTGTCATAATTGCATAAATAACAATACATGTATAGCATTCGAAGTTATGAAAACACGTCTAAATTATGTAACTCACAATGCACAATTTACAGGATAGCAAAGTAAACAAGTGCTATAATTACAGTATTAAAATAATTGGATACATAGCAATATACTACTTGATACATATAGTGAAATTATCAATTTAAGGATAGATTATGCAAGTCACAATTTTCTACCGATACAGACTTAACAAAATACTCCATTCTTTATTTGAAGTTATTAAATTAGAATCTAAATTGCAGAAGACATTCAATTCCTTTAAAATATTAAACTGGATTGAAAATTATGATTTTGCTGCGATAACGGTAGGTAGTTTTTGATTCATTTTACAATTATATATAAATTTTCTAGTGAGAAGGAATGTTAGATTAAGAGGAACACTTGTGCATTTATGTCCTAACATAAACGAGGGTGCATTTAAAAAGTCAGCAAAAACCTCAAAACCTTCAAACAGTTCTGCAATAAACAATTTAACATCTTTACATTCCCAAAATATGTGCTCGATTGTTTCCGGCATATCATGACAGAAAGAGCATTCTGCAGATGTTTTATACTTGATTTTTTTTGTTATTAACTCTTCTTCTTAATTGTTTTGTTCTGTATTATCTTATCAATAAATCACTATCCTGAGTATGGGTTCCAGTAGTTGAAGTAAAATATTCGAATAAACGATATTTGAAAGAGTATCAACATATTACCTGTTGAATATAAATCCTGTTTAAATACTCTAGAACTGACACTGGAGGCAACCGTCGTCATTTATCGTTTTTATCGTACAAACCTACTGAAAGCAAGTCGTTTTTGCTATGAAATCTCTAATTTACCGCATTGAAGCATTAATGTTTAGTCTCTCATAAAATACATAATATTTTCATTGGGTTTTATGACTATCGGACAGTTTCATATACAAATAAATTGTCAGTCACCGACCCATGAACTTACAAACACGGTGATCTTGCGTGGATCCTGAAATCATAGAGATATGGTAAATACCAACAGCGAATTGTACGAGTTTGTGTTATAACTTTAAACGCTACCCAGAAAAGCAACAACGCAGATGCAAATTTCACGAAGATACCAAAGTGGAAAAAAGTTCACATGATGCAGATTTAAAAAAAAAAGTTCATTCGTTCTGAGAGTTACACGTACACACAACAGTATTTTTTACTTGCTCGAGATAGGGCAGATGTAAATGTTTATAATGACCTGGTATCGGGTATTACAAAGGCTAGAGGACGGATGCAAAACTGAACGTCGGACCAACATCGGCATTTTGCAGTCATTCCACCAACATTTGCCCGATATTACAAATCGACTTTCAATAAAGTGGTTTTAAATGTAAATGAGCTTGATTTTTGTTAACAAACGATCATTGCTTAAATACCTTAATGTCACAGAAACATAGTATTAAGCCATTTCTTATGAAACATTTTCATGTTTTTGACTTTTTTCTATTATCAACAGAAGTAAATGTATGCATTAAGTTGAAATACATAAATATCCAAATTATATTCACAATTCACTAGCATATGCGCAGCAAGAAAAAACAGACGCATATCATCAGATACCCGTGTTGTTTGTTTTTTTAATAGACGATCAGCCCGAGCCCCTCGGGTCCTAAATAAGGGTCGAGATGGGCTGTCTGGTGTATGTTTATGTTGCTTCAATATAAATATGAATACAAAAATGCATAATCATTAGCAAACGCGATTGCATTTATTTCAATAAAAATGTCGTTTATTTGATATTCATATAAGTTGATATTGTGACAACAAATACCCACGAGGGAATACGTTTAGATGCGAAGAGACCTAATTTTCACATTCTGGAAGTTCACAACTTCCAAAGTTAAACACAATTCGAGTCCTACAGCAGTTTCAGTTTGATGAAGGTTTTCCCTCTCTGGCGTTGATTACTTCACCTTTCTCCCACTGCTTCTGTCGCGACTACAGCAGCGTTGAACCGGATATCGTGGTATAGATGCATGAAAAAACTCTTCTAACAACCAAAGTTTTGCTCCCTCTGTATACACTTTTACTAGCCAATTACATATGTCAATAACATATTTAGATTGCTTTGTATGGTGGCTGAGTCCTACCGCGTCGTTTTAGCGTGTAGTGCCCTCGAATGGCGACAAAACGACCAAATATCAGAACAACAAATATATGATTTTTTAGAATGGCGCAACAACGATAAGCTGCATACAACAATTCGACGCAGATATATATTCACTCTTATAAGTGATGAAACAACACTCAGAGACGCAATACAATTAGCCACAAGTAAATAATGTTTTTGTATGAACCCTTTTGTCAAGCGTCTGCGATCAAGTCAAAAATACAAAAAAAACGAATCGTTTTGATCGTCACTCAACAACAGCAATACACACTCAATGTATAATGAAATAAATAAATAGAACATAAATAAATAATAGATTGGCGCGTTCGTGTATCACTGAGAAATGTTGAGCCTGCGGAACGTAAGAAACCCTTTAAGATGTTCATGAATGTCCAGGGCGTCGACCGACCGCTGTGTGGCGCCGGAAACAAGCGTCTCTCTGACCGCCAGACGACTGAGATTCGGAAGCGAGGGTACGGCGTTCATGGTACGCTGCACCGCGAGGTACAGAGGTCATAAAGCTTATCACTCCCACGATTTTTTGGCTTTTTATGATAAAGATCATTTTTTTTTTAACATTTTCGGTTTTAATCCGGGAACCAATCTGGTACAGAGTCTTTGCTAGACGAAATCTTGATCTGGAGTGAAAGTCACTGAATGATTTTGTTTTCTGAATAAGTTTCGCAAGCGGTGTTTCTCCGTGAACGTTGACCGTGTTGAAATGACTGCCGCGTTTAATGAGACACACTATGGACTCCACGCACATCATGGTGCACGCGACATGTAACGGCGTCTCATTTTTGATGAAGTCACGTTGATTGACGTCATTTCCGCAGTTGAGAAGCGTGTCAATCACTTCCGGTGCTTGCCTGGCGGCCAGGTGCAGCAGTTGTTTACCGGAAAGCGAAGACTTGAAACACAGTTTGTCGTGCTTAAGAAGCCACTCTACGACAGCTTTCTACAATCAAATCGACATCAATATTTTGTATAGAGTGCACCAAGTTCTAACATAAAATACAAATATACAACATAAAACACGATAATATATGTATTTTATCAATGTGACAAGATTGAGTACACGTACGTACTTATTTTTAACGAAACTCTTTGCGACAGACGTCGTACCTGAAAGAAGACGTTACCAATGGTACACATTTTAAGTCGTTTATAGATACCAACTAAACCTTAAATCTTATCTGTTATTTCCGGGATGCTCTCAAAATAAATATGTTTTAAAGAATAATTGAAACAATATCTATTTGCTCTAAAATGTATGAGTAATTCCCCTCCGGGTAGGATTAATAACAATCATCACCGATGAATCTGATTTGAGAAAAATCTGGAAATTCGGTTGAGATCTTTGCAGTGAATACGATAATGCAACAATATTATTTTTTTTATTAATAAAGCTATATACGTTCCTTATTACATAATTTATCGAATCTGTTGATAGAAAAATAAATATCAATACACAATTGAACGTGCCATAAGTAAGCAATTAAAGCTGCGGTAATGCTACTTTATGACTGTGTAATGGTCGAAATAAGTTACGGTGCTTTAATTTTTTTTATTTTTTTTTGTGACAAGACTGCTTTACAATAGCTTATATTGAACTAATATCCCGTTCTTAAGCTGTATTTACGTCAGACGTATCAATTATCAATGTATACTTTACTTATAGAAAACCTAATAAGCCAATTCAAGAAAAGCAAAATATTTATAAATAATTTACGGGTCCACCTTATTTTTCTGCTGTGATGCTATCAGGTTGTGGAAGATCCTGTGACATCGATCGTCGGCAGCGTCCATGTCGGCGCCGGCCTCCAGCAGCTCGTGGAGACTTCCGGTATCTCCCCGCGCGGCCGCCATGTGTATCAGTGGCGAGCCCCGATAGCGCGCGTTGGGGTTAGCCCCTGAGGCGAGACGGATGCGTACTTCCGGTAACCAGCCCGTTTCAACTGCTAAGCAGAGAAGCTTGTCCAGCAATGTTTTACCGCATTTAAGAACAATCTTCAGTTGGTCGCCGACCAAAGGCAGAACTCTTTTTAATAAGGTAGTGCGACGGTGTTTAATTGCAAGAAACAGTAAGTCGATGATTTCTTCATCAGAGACATTCTTAGAAACCGTTGCCAAGTCGGATTCATTCACGTAATTTTCCTCGCCATAATTTATTGTCCACCGAAATGTTTGAATCGCGCTTTCAGTCAGAGTTAAATCATCATGTTGGTTCATTATCTAAGCAAAATAAATTAAACGAACTATTTAATTAAACATAATAACGGTTGCATATCAAATTCTCCGGAGAACACACATATGTATATACAAATATAATGACAACAACGTAACCTTAACGGCCAACTTTACACAGAATATAGGACATGTATTTTCGATTTTAAGCACACAAAGCTTTTTTTTAATCCCAAGCCATTCAAAGTGTCATTTGAGGATGACAACACAAACTTATTAAATAGATATGAATGATAACCCAGCTAGACTCAATCCATTGCGCAAACAATAGTGTCAATGTGATCTAAGAATGTAAATAAATACCATGTAATTTTTACACCTCAACTCAATGCAATTGGAGTCCTTGAAAAACTGAGTTTCAATTGATACCACTATGTAAACTGGTCGTTGCAGTTCGAAAGTAATTGTAAGGCAAGAAAACATATACGCTGCATATGAGCTTGTTTATTTGCAAACGTTTGTCCTATATCTTTTGGTTGAATATTTGAATACGACATTCTTATACAAATACCAGTTATTATCTGCAACATATAAGTTCGAGTCCAAAGATCTTATATTCAATAATGCATCTACACGCATCCTTTCGGAAATTAACATTTGCTGTAGTAAGCGGCAGAAACGGGACCCATTCCCTCAGCTATACAATAAATATAATTTAACTAATTTTAATTTAAGTTATAATTTCTTCATCAAGGGGCCCAATATAATAAGCACTATTTTCGAATAAACGTGCGCATAGATACAAAATCTGAGTAGTAATTAAATACATTTATATGATATCATATATTTTATTTCAGATATACATTTCATTGAGTTTAACCATAACATGTATACATTTAACATACCGGTTCCACAATCTTGGGCTGAAAATCTCTGCAACGCTGACCAGTGGTGGACCAGTCTGTCCGGAGTCCAGTGAGTCAGTGACAGAACTGAACACAACGCTAGAAAGGTATGTGTCTGTATAATAGTATTTCAATTATCATCAAAAGCAGTAATCTTCTTCCAAACTTTTGTCTTAACAAACTATGTACCAGTAGATTTGTACCAGTAGATTTGTTTCCTAAAGATATCGCTGCTATTGTTATGAATATGAAGTGATGTTACCGAATTGGACCTTCTTTCTTTTCTCGGGTTGTACCAAAAACGCTTGTTTTTCCGTCTGTATCCATGCCTTTCGACTTATCTGATCCACTACTTACTTCCATTGCGCCTGTATACCCGCTCATACAGCGGCATTTCACCTCCCCATTAATCACACACGTGTCAATAGCCAAAATAAGTCCATTTAGTTCTTCAAATAAGCCTCCGATCTGATTCACTGTAGTAAAATGAGCACTCACTACAAAAACCTTTTATACACTGCAATTGCTAAAGTAAACGAATTTGTTGATTGGCACATTATACGCCCCATACGGCCCATTGTATTGTAAACACATATAATGTTGATTAAACCCAGACGTGGGTTATTATTTACAACTCACTCAATCGATATCTGTAGAGGTCTACAAAGGACTAGTGTAGCAATCATATCAATGGCTTGTTTTTAACATTTAATTGTTGGATTTAGCCAGGTTCGCTGATTAAATCGCAGATGTTTTGGGGAATAAACACACGCGGATATTAAACCGAGCGTTTTCTTAGGTCATTATTACGCTGTATATTTGAATAATCTTGTTTATGGTACACTTAGCAGATTTTGTGATTATATGAAGCGAATTGCAATCGTTATCTACAATATTTCATTCGAGTAGCAATTTATATTCGTGTTGACAACATCGAGAATCCACGTATTTGACAGGATACAGAACGAGTACGTGTACATCATCCCGCTGATTTATATGAGGTACAAATATAAATGACCTAAATAAATCCTTATGGTTATAAATAGTCCTTCAAACTGAAATGGACTCTCATCTTTTGTAAATATGAATTTGACATGATGTATTTGACACAAGTGCATGTATTTTACAGTAGGCATTTTCGTCTACATAGTAGAGTAATAGTTGGTTTCATTTTAAAACGCGCACTTATTACAACTAAATTCAATTGTAAAACACGTGGTAACAATATCTTAAAATGATCTAACTAAGATAAATAGTTCCTCTGAATGAGTATCTGTGCAAGAAATCCAAATTGTGAGAAAAGGGGGTAAGAAAAATCACTGAAACTATGAACAGTTGATATATAGTGTATTCTTAAAATAGTAAATACAAGATGAGTCTCCTCCAATGTATCAAAGTTCAACAATGGTTCTCCAAAATGTGAGTGTCTAATATACATATTAACCCTGGATTAATTCACATGAACACCATCAAAAAGTGTGAACATAACATGGTTCATTTATTGCACTATATGACTCATAACAATAATGGTATTCGAATGGTTTAAAAAGAGGGAATGTTTTTAAGAATGACATACAAAACATTTCATAGGTAGTTTTCTATTCAGGCTAGAAAAGAAGTGGGACTAAAACTTGAAATGCATTGGAAGCATCAATATTGTGTAACGAGTTTCTGGTTGATTTAAAAATCAAATCAAATGACATAGCATTTACCTAATATTGAGTCATATTAATTAAAACGACCACGCCATCTCTATTTGGTTGCATATTGCTTCAAATAAACAGGTAAGTCTGAACTGTCACTCTTAGTCATAAAAAGTACTGACTTGTATTTTTAACTTCACCCTACACGCATGTAAGAATATTTGATAAATTGATTCCTTCTTGTCGATTGTTTTTTAAGTAATCCTTAGAACCGCGGGATATGGGCTATGGTAGATGAATCAATAAGGAAACATGGGGCATGCAGGAAAAAACGAAAATTGATCTCAATATCCAATTAATTATAAATTTTAATTATAACATTGCCCGCTGTGTATCATTGATATGCGATAACTGGGTTGATAAGAATAGCTATGTCGCAATGATTATGACAGGGCATGCTTATGTTTTGCTATCGGTTTAAACTCATTTTGAGATTTTGACCATTGCAGATCATTTAACTGGTGTCGGGGTCTTACAGAAAACTTCTTATATTTAGTCGAACTGTTTCAAGAATTATTTACTTCAAGAATGTTTTACACTGGTCTCAATGTTTTGCAAGTTTCCGGTTATTTACACGAACGCAGACTTATACAAATTTCTTAAAATCATGGATGCTTAGGCAAAAAAAGTTGTTTGTGTACACTTCAGTCTTTAAAAAGAGAAGATGAGTCGGCAAAACATTTATTTGTTAACTTTTTAAAAATCTTTACGAGTTATTTTATATCTTTAAACTAGATCACACCGCTCCAACACGAAACTTATTAAACAACAGCGATCTTTTTCAAGTACATACAAACGCATTATACTTTTGATTATTTCTTATTTCATGTAGGGTAGTAAATGTGCTTCTTTAGGCTATTTAATCAATATGCATCCGATTTTTGTTAGAAACTGTGTTTTAAAAATATAACACAAACTTGTACAATCCGTGCAATCGTAGTTGTTAAATACCATATATCTATTAAATCAGGTTAAACGAAAGACCCTTCTATTTAAGAGTTCATAGGTCGGTGACTTACAACAGCTGTACATAAAAGAATCTGAGTCATTAAACGCAATAAATATAAGATGTATTTTATGATCTGAAAGAACTGTTTAGCTCCCTTCACAAAACATAAATGCTACAATGCGATACCCGAAGAAATTTATCATCATAAACGACTTGCTTTCTGTATGTTTGTACGATTAAACAAGTTAAATTATGAAGGTTGTCCTCTTATCTGATCTAGAGTTTTTAAACAGAGTTTATGTTCAGCAGTTAATATTTTTAAGTTGATACATTTTCAAATTACGTACATTCGAATTCTGCTTCAACAACTGGAATCCTTATCCAGGAAAGAGTTTTATTGATAACAAAATAAAGAACAAAACAATTATTTAATAAAACATTGGGTTAAAATGAGACGCTTTGTCTTTTACGTTATGTTGTGCTGTCGAATTGTTCATAGTTTATTTCCCGTGCTGTTGAATTGTTCATATTTTATTTCCCGTGCTGTCGAATTGTTCATTGTTTATTTCCCGTGCTGTCGAATTGTTCATAGTAAATTTTCCGCGCTGTAGAATTTTCATGGTTTATTTCCCGTGCTGTCGAATTGTTCATAGTTTATTTCCCGTGCTGTCGAATTGTTCCTAGTTTATTTTCCGTGCTATCGAATTGTTCCTAATGTATTTCCCGAGCTGTCGAATTGTTCCTAGTTCATTTCCCGAGCTGTCGAATTGTTCCTAGTTTATTTCCCAGGAATGACGGTCGCAATACAGCTTTCGGGAATGCTGAACACCGAGGGGTCCTGTATCCCACGTGTGATGTTGTGGAACTGGCGAAATTGCATGTACGGAGAGGCTGCAAAACACGAATGACTTTACGGTATACGTTAAATAAAATATATGTGTTTATATACATGTTGGTTAACAAGTCTACGACAAAGCGAATTATTATGTCTTTTATTTGGATCGTTCGCTGTTTACAACAGTTATTCAGTCATATCGATGCGGTCAGTTAACCTTTCACACTTGCCTGGGTAAGCTAGTTTACAAACGTATGCCAGTAACGCACAATTGAAAAACTGAGAGGCAAGATAGGTGGGGGTTGGATGGATAATTTGCGTGTAAATAATAGCATGACCATGGTATGTTGCAAGAACACAATATTGATCGACGCAGTACGAACGTTTTTGGTTGGCAGGTACTTATAATTCTACTTTTATTTGTAAGTTGCTAGTGATTTTCCTGTCTTCATCTACATATGTTCTCTGAAATTATTTTGTTGTTTCAAACAACCCAGTATACTATTAAGAACCTTTTAACAGATAGGAAAGTTAATGCAAACCGAGTAGAATAAATATTCGACGTTGTTAAGAGCAGCTTCTACAAATTACGTCTGAAATCAACGACGCATTTATTGTAATCCAACATGACACAGGAATGTTGATTTCTTAACCCAATTACTACGCATCATAAAAATAGTACGGATATAGAACGAGATTAAAGTAGCTGTATGCAAAAGTATTAAAATAATAAATAAAAGCATGATAATATTAATATAAAATGCGTTTCATTTCGGGCAAATACAGTGAAATATATTCCTTGGTTAAGTAAGAAAATTCAGCCACGTTCACTCGCGCAAAAAATATGTATTTGCTCACTTTACTGAGAAAGACATTTACCGGTATACCCGAAAGGAAACAAATGTCCTCCCTCTTTATATATATATCTCTCACTACCGAACATAAAAAATAAGGACTCACGTCCAGTGGGCACGGCGGAAACATCCAGCACCGGGTAACACCCGTCTGGAGCGGTGACCTGAATCAAGGTGGTGTTACCGGCACTACTGTTGAACAATTCGATCGGCATCGAAGTGGGGATGCCGATTTTGGAGGAGAGGATCTTTGTAGCCCAGTCTAAAAAAAACACCGAATGAATATTATTATTTAACTGTATCTGACAGTTTAGTTGTAACGCTATGAGTTCACAATACAGCGTACCATGGCCTACCATTCAGTCTTTCTCAGGAGCCGTTAATTCGAGGCACATTGTGCTAGGTACTTCACAACAGGCATACAACGACTCAACGTTTCCTCTTGAACGGAGTATCTACTGTATCTTGCGATAACCCCCATATACAGCCTAAAACGTTCTCTAGAACGACGGGTTTATGGGAGAAAATACCAGTCCACGAACAGTAATTCCTAATACACGGATATATACGTCAGTATAATTTGGGAAGAAATTTAACATGGTTATTTCGTTCATTTCATGATGCCATTTTATAAAACTGTCCTACCTGGAATACAACTCTCCTTGAAGGCGTCCAAAGGGGTCTTGCTGCAGTTGCCGTCTGCCGAAATCTCGTACTTCATTTTCTAAAGACATACACATTGAAACGTGATATTTTATTGTTAAATTCTGATATTGCTATTTCCTTATAAAGAAGATGACAGGTCCTTTTTAAACTACGTCTAACATTAAATGAGCCGCGTCATGTGAAAAGGGGCCTGATGCAATATGCGGCCAGCCTGGTTAGGAGCTACCCTGTCCGCTAATGAAATCACGAAACTTGGAGTGATTTTAAAGCGGACAGTGCAGCTTCTGACAAAAATACCAGAGGGTACAGGCTGGTCTGGAGCTTCACTGGCCGAATATGGATTAAGACCGATTTTTGTATGACGCGGCTCTAGCTTATTCGGTCATTTCGTTAGTAACATCAGCACTGTAGTCATTGTAAGATGTTGTAGTTTAACCGTAACATCGAAGTCTTATAGTGACGGAACGATTGTTCCAGTATTAAAGCGTGAATTAATAATATACTATCGACTTTGTTATTTTACAGTTAAGTTATAATATAACGTGACGTATATTCTTACTGAGGCAGTATAGTCTTAAATCGACATTTTGATATTACCGTGGTACCATAGTCTAACCTTGATCCTGTAGCATACCAATGACATTATACTATTGTATTTTTATTTTACTGTAACAGTGCAGTTTTTCCTTGACGTTGTACTTTTAACTTAACAGTTTGATCTTACGGTAAAACTGTAATCATAGATTTACGTTGTTGTATAACAGCACCATTGTAGCCTTAACGTAGCATTATCAACGGAGCAGGATATTGCGTATAATCTTAATAGTGTTGTATTCCGTTATATTTTTATTTTATTATGGCATCTTAATCTATACGTGGAAGTGTAGTCTAACCGTGACAGTGTAGTCTTTAATGACCTTCGTCCTCGTCAGTTGTTCGTCGACGATGACGTTTTCAATGAACGCTTCCATCTGATTTATTGCGTCATACCAGTAGACGTTCGTTGTCTGGAATAAACGATTAACTTACGTATATAGTCGATAACAGCGCATGATGGACACATCCTTACTTCAAACGAATTTCAACCATACATGTACATGCACCTTTCACATTACACCTAAAACAACATCATCATCGTCCTTATAAGACAGAAACAGATTATATTGTACAAAGGTAATTGTAAGGCAGACATACCAACATGATGGAGAGACCGCCGCCGCGCACCGTGGACCTGAAAATGCCCTGGTTGGCGGAGTACTGGCTCGGGAAGCAGCATCCCGCCCAAGCCCCACCCGCTAGTGTACACAGAAGGGCGAGCGTCCACGTGGTCCTGGTTATGATGGTTTCCTGGCAGCACAACACGCGGATTACAAAGTCGATAGTAAAGTAATATACTAAAAATACGTGTATCATTTATGATGCAGAGCTGTCTTAAATTTAATGCATAACTATATTATGTTTTATCTTGGTGCATGAATTTCATTATTCTTTGTCATTTGAAAGTAAAAATAAAGAAGATTGAATTGTTGTTACGCAAAGAAATTCATAAACATAATTTTAATCGTTATTTTCATTATAATACTATCAATTGTAAGGAATTAGAATGACTATTAAAACGTCTTAGCTACTGAGTAGTGACAACGAACATAATTCTAAACGTTAACATTTTAATAGATGTTCTTCTAAGAGCTCCGAATACCTGTGAATATCGGTAATGCTAGATGAGGTCCTTATATATCACCAGCAGCCGGAAGCGCAGGTTACATCAACAAGGTTTTCATGGAACCATTGCGGTGGTGACGAGCTTTACCTTCGCGTCTTCAACCAACGTCACGAGCGTTAAGCGTTTCTACTTAAGTCCGTTATTTGTATGTTGTGCGCTTGTCAAAGTAAGTGGTGTGGTGAAGCGTCGCCGAATGCAGATTTTAAAACAAAAGACGTGTACATGGTTTGTATTTTTTTTACGGATGTTTTTGCAAACAAGTTTGAATTTCTCAAGGCATCCCGAGTACGATTGAGCTTCTGTTTACGCAGAAAATTGAGGACAGGAACCTTATATGTACATATTATCATTCTTGTGTTATACACACCGACGTTCATACTTAAACTGTTCAAATAACTTATCACTTAAACAACTTATGACTCGTCGGTATTGATCGTGATTTTATATATTTATTTTCATTGAATTATGGTTATTTATGAAATTTAATATATACTGGCTTTGGTAACCTATAGTCTGAAAACTATTGAAATTAAATTTCCAGTGGCCTGTACAAATACGTAATGACTTTTGTAATATTATCAATACTTAAGACAATAATTACGAAAATTACTAGACACGTATGTGGTTATTTTGTTGGACATAATCGCACCTTATGGTATATGTCTTATGCTTATGAGGACAAATTATGATTCATGGTTACAATTAAACCGCTATTATTACACTTCAGATAGCTTAAATGTTCGTAAGTACATACCATATTCAGATAATCTACGAGAAGATATATTTTGGATTTATCAAATCCGCATATGGAAAGGGTGGTTCGTTTATTCGCCATCATATTAAAAGTCAGTCGAATCTTGCATGTATTGACATCATACATTAATTTGCCAAAATCGTTCGCTCATAGTTTGATTAAAGATAAATTAAAGTTGAAAAGTCAACTGAAATGTTCTGCTTCTTGCACTGCAATACCAATTTACACAATTGCAAACGAAGAACGATTTTAGAACAAATAACAAAAATGAATTTACAAGTGTACGTAACTGTGGCAGTCTGACATGTACTGTACGCAATTGATACATTGGTTGAATCTTGAATTAATGTACATGAACTTTTGCATTATACGTTCTCAATCGCTAACTTGAGATCGATTGTTCTAATGATATAAGTGTCAAATCAATTAAATGTTATCGGTTTTGCTGTTCGGTTAGAATCGAAATGCTAAATGGTTAATGTTCATTCACAAGTGCATGCTTGTGGACCCTCCCCCTCATATGCTTCGCATTTATAGTTCCAATGCAGTGACCTCTGTTTTAATATGGTTTTATGTTTTGTTTGTGTTTTGGTATGTATTTCACTTATGTACTGATATGTCGTGCAAAGAGAATAAGCCATTGCCTCAAATAAAGGATATATGCTGGAGATGATGTCACTTGGGTTTCAATTTAGATTTCTTTAATTTAAAAACACACGTGGACAGTGGCATTCGACGTGAAATCCAGTCAAGGCTGACAATTGAAAGGAATTAATTGCAAAGTGACATAACTAATGCAAAAGGTTGAAAAAGAAAAACAAGATGTTTGCTCTGTACGCACGCGCAGATTGATTGAAACGTTATCGATTTTGTTTAATTAACTTTTTGTAATTGTGCATGCTCCGCCTAAGGCAATTAGTTACCTTATGGGTTTTGTAATGATAAAACAGCGTTCGTATGTTCTACATTCATAATGACGAGGATTATTTAAAAATAGTTATCTCTAATGGCTTTCAAGTGGCTTTTAGTAAACGAGCCTGTCATTTCCGTCAATCATCATAATCATCATCATCATCATCATCATCATCATCATCATCATCATCATCATCATCATTATCATCATCATCATCATCATCATCATCATCATCATCATCATCATCATCATCATCATCATCATCATCATCATCATCATCATCATCATCATCATCATCATC
>VMBQ01000762.1:172318-224426 GCA_007657795.1 Dreissena rostriformis | reverse complement strand
TTTTTTTTTTTTTTTTTTTTTTTATTTCGTATTCAAAGGTTGATGCTATTAAACTAATTATACGATATCAATCATCGTTATTCAGCTCCTTATATATCGTCCACTCACCGGGAGCTCAGAGTAGTTGTTAAACAGGTTAAAACTTACGAAACTCTCACCGCAAACGTGTTGATATTTTTAATTTCTACTTAACTTATTATGTTTGCAGTATTAATGGCTCGTCCAAATATAACTTGATTGCATATACAGTATATTTTCATATATATTTTTTTCTGTGTACAAGTGCTTGATGAAAATTAATGAATTTGCATTATGTTTACTTTAGTTTGAGAACCATTTCCAATGCATTACCAATTAAATTACTGCTTATTAAATATTTAAAATATGAAAGTTTATAATCATGAAATGTTCAGGACATTTTTATGGTTATTTTGTTGGGCTTAATAATAAGCTTATGGTATAAATTTAACGATCGCGATGACAAATTATGATATAAGTTCACAGTTAAACCACTTATACTGCCGTGCAGACACATTTTAGGTTTCGAACTAATGTTCTGTCAAGTCCATAAAGTATTCACATGAATTTATAAAAAATATAGTTTGATGATTCATAACCTGCACGTTGTAAAGGAAGGCTCGTTAATTCGTATGAAGTCATAATAAGAAGATTATGGAATCTAGCATTTGAACCAAAATACATGTTAAATAAGTATCATTATAATTTCGCAATCGCAAAATTGTGATCAACGGACGGCATTATTTGAGTCTTAAACTGATTCGATAATATCCCTATTTTTTGGTGTTTTGTTTGAGTTGAAGTGTTTTGATGTCCGCACTTATAACTTACTGTTGCGTGTTTATTTAAACAAATTCTGAGATTTTGCAAGCGTCTCTATCGCTTTAATGTAAGAATCTTTCCATTGATCGTTCCAAGACGATGAAAGCCAGTTTTGATAATGTTCGTGTTCGGTCGTCAATGGTATTGTTCAGTCCAGTGTTCGGTCGTCAATGGTATTGTTCAGTCCAGTATAAGAATTGTTAGAATTACCTTTATTAAAGGTCTTCCCCATTGTGATTTCTGTCACAAAACTATGAAATTGTTACGCATTGCGGAATTTCGTAAGAAGCTCACTTGCATGCGCCCATTGATTGAAATGTTATTAGCTTCGTATAATAGATGTGTCTTAATAATGAATGCATTGTCTGAGACAATTTATACCATTGTGATTTTTGAAAAAATAAAACAACGTTCGTAGTTTTCAACATCTACGACAACGATTATTAGCTCAACATATTAACCTTTGATGTCTTTTATGTAGGTTTTAATAAACGCGCATGTAATTTCTGTCAATGTCGCACCCACGTTCCCATGCCTTTGTCACCTAAGAAAAGAAAGTCGAGCTGCGTTGCTGAAATCTGCTGTATCAAAACTGTCATATCGCAAATGGGTAGGAATATTTACGTAGGCAATTCATTCGAACTTTTACATGTGCCGTGACTCAATAATTAGTCAGTATAATTGATTTATCATACCCTCAAATCTACTGTTATCAAGAACGTAAAAACCCACACGGTGTTAGTGTAAATTGGATGTTTAAAAAGTTAAACTACCTAAGTGGGTATGGCTTTTTTAACTTCAAAGGCCATTGCGACCGTGTTGACAGGACATATGATATTGATTTCTTTGTCGATATTTATAAGATAAGTGGCCTGGTACAAATAGATTAAGAATACACATAATGCGGCTAGGTCTGTGGTTGTCGGTTGTGGGACTTGGTACTCCAGGTTTATATCGTAATATTTTGACAAAAGTCTCGTGTGTTTGTATGGCAATATGTTAGAATAGATGTAATGATAAGTTGTATATCCTCCTCCTCATCATGATCAGCAGCATCATCGTCTTCAAATATAAATTATTATTTCACTGTTGTCTGCATCTGTTTGTCTGATAGTGAACAACTAACAATATAAAAACATTAGCATATGCATTTTCAAAAAACAAAGCGGAACACCGGCGACGGTTATCAACATTTTATTAATATATACCAGGTATAACTTCAAGTTACATATGATGCATTTTGACTAGCAGTTGAGATTCTGGCAGTGGAGTTCGTCATCTCCGGTGCAAATGACATCGCACGAGCCTTAAATCTAGAGTTGGTTGATATTGTTATCATAACATGGACAATAACAACTATAACATGAGCTCGAAGATGTTTCAAGATTCGTGCACGTATTACTTTGAAATACTTCGTACTTTCACTCTTTCAAGTGATGAAAAAACACTCAGAGAAACAATACAATTCACCACTAGTAAATGATGATGTTGTATTAATCCTTTTGTTAAACGTCTGCGATCAAATCTTAATTACATATAGAGATGAATTGTTTAGATTTAAAACGTGACTCATATACAGCAATACACACTCCAGGACTAATGAAAAAAAATAAAAATAAATAGAACAAAATAAATTAAAAAAATAGATTGGCGTGTTCATAAAAAACTGGCAAGAACTTTGGCACTATGACACACATGTCCCTCGTACATGCATCACTGAGAAATTTTGAGCTGGCTGAACGTAAGAAAGCCTTTCAGATGTTCAGGGATGTCCAGGGCATTGACGGCCCGCTTGGTGGCGCCGGAAACAAGCGTCTCTCTGACCGCCAGACGGCTGAGATTCTGGAGTGAGGGAACTGCGTCCACGGTACGTTGTACCTCGAGGTATGTGTCATAAAGCTTATCGCGCCCACAATGTTTCGGCTTGTTATGATGAATAATGTTTACAGTTTCAACACTCGGGGGTTTAAGCCGGAAACCAATCTGGTACAGTGTCTTTGCTAGACGAAATCTCGATCTGGAGTGAAAGTCACCGAATGATTTCGTTTTCTGAATAAGTTTCGCGAGCGGTGTTTCTCCGTGAACGTTGACCGTGTTAAAATGACAGCCGCGTTTAATGAGACACACTATAGACTCCACGCACATCATGTTGCACGCCACATGTAACGGCGTCTCGTTATTGATGACGTCACGTTGGTTGACGTCATTTCCGCAGTTGAGTAGCGTGTCAATCACTTTCGGCGCTTGCCTGGCGGCCAGATGCAGCAGCTGTTTACCGGAAAGCGAGGGCTTGAAACACAGTTCGTCGTGCTTAAGAAGCCACTCTACGACAGCTTTCTACAAGCAAATTAACATCATAATTTTATATAGAGTTCACTAAATTATAACATAAAATGAAAATACACAACATCAAACACGATTATATATGTAAACTATCAATGTGGCAATAGTGAGTACACGTATATTCTTATTTTTAACGAACCCATACGCGACAGACGTCTTACTTGAAAGAACACGTTACCAATAGTACTAATTTATAATGTTAAAGTCGTGTATACATACCAACCTAACCTTATTTTTATTTTCTTTCCGGAATTCTCTCAAATGACATACGTTTTAAAAATGATTGAACTCGGTAACATGGTAATAAATTATATTTATTTACTCTGAACAATTTTTTGCTAAATTACCCTCCGGTTAAGGTTAATAATCATTATAACTTATATATCTGAGAAAATACAGTAGAGAAAATTTGGCTGAGAACTTTTGCAGTGAAAATGATTAATCAACCATATTTCTAATACACGAATAAGCAATTGAATATCTCCAATTATTTTTTAACTTCCATTTTAGTTATCAAGTAATATACGTTCATAATATAAAATGTATTGATTCCGTTAATTGAAAAATAAATATGAATAAATATTGGAAAATGTCATAAATAAGCACTTGAAGCTGCTTTATGCCTATTTAATGATCGAGATAAATTACGTAAATTTTTAATGTAATTAAGGACGAAACTGCATTTCAAAACTTATTTGCGTCACACGCTTAATGATTTTATAATTAAATAAATATAATGTCTTGTTTAACGAGTTGTTAAATCGGATTGAATACGTCTCTCTGCATTTTACAATGTAAGCAAAAACCGTTATCAATTTACATTTCGCTGATAAAAACTGAAAAAGCCAACACAAGAAAAGCAACACATGTATAAATTCTGTTTCGTTCTACCTTATTTTTCTGCTTTGATGCTATCAGGTTGTGGACGATCCTGTGCCCCCGATCGTCGGCAGCGTCCATGTCAGCGCCAGCCTCCCGCATCTCGTGAAGACTTCCGGTGTCTCCTCGCACAGCCGCAACGTGTATCAGCGGCGTGCCCCGGTAGCGCGCGTTGGGGTTTGCCCCTGAGGCGAGAAGGATACGTACTTCCGGTAACCAGCCCGCTTCTACCGCTAAGCAGAGAAGCTTGTCCAGCAATGTTTTACCGCATTTGAGGACAATCTTCAGTTGGTCTCGGACCAGCGGTAGAAATCTCGAGAGTACGTTCGTGCGACGGCATTTAATAACGAGAAACAACAAGTCGATGATTTCTTCATCATGAACGCCCTTTAAAACCGTTGTCAAATCGGAATCCTTTACTTCTGTTTGCTCGCCATATTGTATGTTCCATCGAAGAGTTTCAAGCACGTTTTCAGTCAGAGCTGCATTATCAAGTCTGTTCATGATCTAAACAAATGAAATAGTTTATTAAATCATTTATACCAAATTAAAGTTGATATAGTAGAACTCGCATATTCGTTAAAACATTCTCTGGAAACCCCATCTAAAATATAAAAAACTGAAACTCATACATGAAATATGAATCATTGAAATATTGAGTTTCGATCGATACCACACGTTTGTAAACCATTCATCAAAGTTCAATATTTGTTGTTAGTCAATAAAAACAAATACGGAATGCATTCTTGTTTATCTGAAACGAGAACGTCAGATATTTGTGTGGTGAAGTATTGCAATGAAAATGTCAATATTTAAAACAGCGCGTGCAACTTTCTGCATTTACGACTACTATGTAAATTTAAAAGTTTAAGTCCAGCGATATAAACGGATTGAATATGCGCAAATGTGAACGTGACTATTATTTGGTCCTTTAAGCGGCATTAATAGGACCACATTTCACCAGTTATGCAGTATGTATAATTGTATTGTAATTTATTATTTTTTACACAAAAATCTTAAAACGTTGATTTCTCCTGCTAAGAATCAGCACATACATTAAATAACATTACATGAAACGTATAAAAACATTCAGACCTATATATTAATTGCTATTCACCATAGTAAGTAATTAAGGTCACACATACAAAATATCCAAATATGGACTGAAACTCCCTGAAGCTTGTCAGCTCTGCAACTCTGATCAACTTTTGAGTTCCATTACGCCTTTATACCCGCCCATACACCGGCCTTTCACCGCCCAATTAATCACACACGTATCAATAGCCAATATCAGTCCATGTTGTTCTTTATATAATCCTATAATCTCACCCACTTTAGTTAAACTATCACCAACTACAAAAACCTTTCACAACCTGCTAGGTCTAAAGTAGACGACAATGTGATTGCCACATGAGTTGCCATATTTAGCTCAGTGTATTGTAGATAAACAAATATAACGCTGATTAAACCCAGACGTTGGTTTATTATTTACATCTCAATCAATACCTGTTGAGGTCTACAACAATCATATCAATGGCTTGTTTTTAACATTTAATTGTGGGATTTAGCCAGGTTCATTGATTAAATCGCTGTTGATTTGGGGATTAAACTAACAAGCTTCTGTTTAACCGAATGTTTTGTTTCGTCGTTATTATGTTTAAATAATTGTTTATGGGACACTAAGCAGCTTTTGTGTTCATATGAAGCAAATTTAAATATGGTATAGCTGATCGTAGACGACCTGGTTAACATGTGATACGAAGTAATAAAAGAGAGGTTAAATACAATCGGTTCGTTCAATTCGAAATAATATCAGGTCAGTGGCAGTATATATTCGTTTTGACAACTCGGGAGTCCCACTAGTTCCTAAGACGGAGTACTAGTACGTGTATATTTACCCTCTGATTTATATGCGGTACTAATATAAATGACCTCCATAAATCCTTGGGGTTATGTATCGTCTTTGAAACTGAAATGGACTCTTATCTTTTGTCAATATTTGAATATTCATGTGACACATATGCACAACTGTAAAATGAATATACAAGTAAAGAAGTTTTGGTGTCATTTAGAAATCTGAAATTTGCATAACCCCATTCAAATATAAACTGTGCTCAACAATGTGATAAACTTATCTAACGTAAAGAAACACTCATTGCGAGTAATGTATATTTTGAACTTACTTAGTGATTAAAAATTCAACACTAAAGTGTTTATCAAGGGTAAAAAATGTAGTAACTCATCATGTTGGCAAATCCAACTCAATATTCGGTCTATGAATCGAATTAAACAAACAAAACAATATAAACAACCGATAACAATTTTATTCTTTAAATATTAAATAATAATTGAGCTTCTTCCTAAACGTCTGCTTTCATTACAGATTCTCCAAAATATGTGTGCCCAATAAATACATTATTGATAGGTTAATTCACAGGAACACATTCAGACAGTGTGAATAGAGCATAGCTCATTTATTGCACTATATGACTCATAACACTAATGGTGTTCGAGTGGTTCGAGTGGTTTAAAAAGAGGGAATGTCGTTTATGAATGGCATACCTAACATTACAAATGTAGTTTTCTATATAGGTAAGGAAATTAGTGGATATAAAACTTAATTGAAATGTATTGGAATCATCAATATTTCTTTACGATTTTCAGGTTGTTTTAAACCACACAATTTACTTGATACACATAAATAAAAACATAAACATGCCAGCTAGTTTTTCTGCATTTCGGTTGAAATAAACAGGTACGTCTGAACTGTAAACAGGTACACCTGAACTGTCACTCTCAGTCACTCAAATAGAAGTACTAAATCGTATTTTGTTTACGTCAAAGGAACGTGCAATCTACACTAACGTCAGAATATGTGATAACTTGATTCCTTCTGGTCGATTATTCAAGCAGACTTTGGTACCGTGGACTTCTTGGCGATGAACGACTGTGTTTGCACCGGGGGTTGTTGACCATGGTAAGTCAATCAAAATGAAAAAAATAAACAAAATTAATGCAAAATGCATTTTAATGAAGTATAACCCTCTGTAGATCATTGACATGCATACTAATGTAGAATTCAATTATGTCAGCGAGACGTAATTGTGTTTAATACATGGTTGTAGCTTAAAGGCTGCATACATAGATCATTTCACAATTCACAATGCAATATGACTGTCCCGTTTAATGAAACAATAGGCACATTATGCTCTTTCACTTACATCATAACTTAATTTCTTTCTGTATTCAATTACGAGTGCTTTCCGATCTCTAATGAAAACATATAGTTTTATTCATCTGTATTTTATAACGAATGGATTTGTAACTTCATGGACAAAATAGTTGAACTCATCTGTATTTTATAACGAGTGGATTCTTATCTTTAATAAAAATCATTAACATGTATGATACTGTGTTTTCAAGTTCATAGTTTGGTGTCTGATAACAAGTGTTTACGAACCTGTCTAACAGGCAGTAACGCATAATTATATTCTGTATTTTATGATATGAAACAACTGTGGGCTTTGATTGGTCCCTGCACAAAACATAAATGCTACAATTCGATAAATGAGATATTTATTAGCAATAACGACTTGCTTTCTGTAGGTTTGTTCAATTAAAACGGTAAATGACGACGGTTCTCCCTCGTGTCAGATTTAGAGTCTTTAACAAGAGTGTATTTTTCGATCAGCAGTAAATATTGTAAAGTTGATACACTTTCAAATTACGTTTATTGAATCTTTATGGAACCATACTCAGGAAAGTAGTTTACTGATTGTATACTAAAGAACAAAACCATGTATAAGAATCATTTATTATATTAGGTTCACACACTTGAAGTGTGTTCATAGTTTCAAGTGATTATTGAAAGAGCTATTCATTTCTCGGAGATGACAGTCGCCAAGCAGCTTTCAGGAATAAATTTATTTCCCAGGAATGACGGTCGTCTTACAGCTTTCGGGAATGGTGAACACCGAGAGGTCCTGTATTCCCAGCGTAATGTTGTGGAAATGGAGAATTTGCATGTAGGGAGAGGCTGCAAAAGACAATTGGCGTTACGTTATACGTTAAATACAGTATACGTGTTTATATACACGTTGTTTAACTAGCCTACGATTAAGAGAAGTATAATGTATGTTTTGAATGTGGATCGTCCGCTGTTTTCAACAGTATTTCAGTCATATCGAGGCGGTCAGGTTTTAGTTTACACTTTATTGGGTAAGATAGTTTACTAGTACTAAGTGCAAGGGGGAGGGATAACACGCATATTAATTATACCTTTACCAGTGTATGTGGCAAGAACACGCAGTATGAAATTGTCTGGTCTTCAGGTACTTATATTTCCACGTATATTTTTAGTTTTCATTTTATATACAAACTAAACATTCACAATGTGTAAGTTGCAATTGATTGTCCTGACTAGATCTACATATCTCTGATAGAATTGTGTTGCTTACAACGACCCAGTACACTATATTTAATACGACGAGATCACAATTAAACTGAGCAGCATAAATATTCGACGTTTTGAAAATAACATGAGATTTATTATTAGACTCTAGATTGATTTCGATGCAATCCATTATAATCATAAACGGAAAGGGAGACATACCACATTTTCATTTGCGAATTTCGCAAACATAATGTGTCTATCGTCCCAATTTCCACCAGTTGATGATTTAGAACTATAGAATCAAACTACTATGCATAGTATTGTATGTTTATAGAGCCTTTTGTGCTTGAAACTTTAAAATAAAGCTGTAATCATAATTCAGTGAAGTCAAAATAATGACGTTATTTCACAGAGTTGGCGGTAACATATTAAAATATTCGATATGAAATTATAATATTGAATGCTCATTTGACCTCACTGGTATTGTGCTTTATTTAATGCTTAGTAATTCAATATTGAAAACTATCGGGGAAATAATTATCTATACTTTTTCACTATCCTTATTTGGGAATTTTTGAAAAGTCAAATTTGATTGAGTTTAAATGTCAAGTGAGCTTTCATCTTATTAAATCATCAAAATAAGTGAAAATAAAATGAATACATTTTGAATGAACCGATGACGCTCGCATATGCAACCACATCTAAGAATCCATTGATAAAAATGCACTTAATTATTCAAGAAATGCCTAAGCTTTAATCCTTTTGGCTTTGACCTTTTCAATCGAGCCAAAGGTAACTTTCAGATAATGTGTTGAGGATAAAGACTATACCCATCGCATTGGAGTTGGTCTTCTGGGTCAGAGAGTATTTTAAAATTCATAGTATTTCAATCCTAATTTGCAATTATCCGATTCCGACATCGCGTTTTCCCCGCACCTTTCCAATTAAATTACGTTGACATTTCGGACCAAATAACGAAGAAAACAATTCATACCTTTCATTAATATTATTCTTTTTACTAATCGCTCGCTCATTTTCAACAGTTTTACATGTTAAGGAGCGTATTGCATTTCATCTGTTTTGTCTGCGTTTCAACATTGTAAAATAAATAAAGATCCTAGTTTTGCCAGAGAAGCCTCTTCAAATTACATTTGAAATCAACGGCGCATTTATTGTAATCCAACATGGCGCTGAAATGTGGATTTCTTAACACAATTACTACGCATCTATGGAAAAATAGTACGGATATAAAACGAGCTGAAAGAAACATTTATGAATAGAATAATTAAAGGCATCAAATTCAAAGAAAATGTGTTTTTTTCGGACTTATACGGTGAAATATCTTTTTTAGTCAAAAAAGCGCTCGTGAAAATATGTATTTGGTAACTTCAGTGAAAAAGACATTTCACGGAATTAACCCGAAAGGAAACAAATGACCTCCCTCCCTCTATATATGTATCTCACTATCGAACATAAAATAAAGAGTGACTCACGTCCAGTGGGCACGGCGGAGACATCCAGCACCGGGTAACATCCATCTGTGGCGATGCCTAGGAACGAGGTGGTGTTACCGGCGCTGTAGTTGAACAAATCAACCGGTAAACCGGAAGTAGAGTTGCCGAGTTTGGAGGAGATGGTCTTAGTAGCCCAGTCTGAAAACAAGTCCGAATGAATGTTATCATTTAACTGTTTCTGACAGTTAAGTTGTAATGCTATGAGTTTAAAATACAGCGTACCATGGCCTACCATTTTATCATTCTCACGAGACGTCCATTCAAGGGACATTTTGCTTGGTACTCCACAACAAGCATAGAACGACTCAACGTTTCCTCTTGAACGGAGTCTCTACTGTATCTTGCAATCAGCCACATAAACAGACGAAAACATTTTCAGTGACGAAGGGCTAATGGGAGAAAAATACAAGTCCACGTTCATAAATTCCTACCAAACGGACATATACGTTAGTACATACATGTATACGCCAGTATGTGTTTGGAATAAATTACACACGATTTTTTTCATTCTTTGCATTTAATAACGCTGTCCTACCTGGTATACAACTCCCCTTAAAGGCGTCCAAAGTAGCCCTGCTGCAGCTGCCATCTGCCGAAATCTCGTACTTGGTTTTCTAAAGACATACAATTTGGTTCGTCATATTTTAATACCTTTATATTCATATTTCCTTATGTAACATTTAACGAGAAGTATCATTCGAAAATGGGCCTAATGCGTTATGCGGCAATTCTCGCTTGGAGCTACCCTGTCCGCTATTGAAACCACGAAACATTTCGTGAATTTATACCGGACAGCTGTACTCATACCGCGACGCTGTTATAAAACAGCAACATTGTAGACTTACCTTAGCATTATCAAGGGAGCTGGATACTGCACATATTCTTAATATTGTTTTCAAACCGTTAAATTGTTATTTTACCGTGACATTTCAATCTATACATGACAGAGTAGTCCTGCCGTGACATTTAAATCTATACATGACAGTCCAGTCTTACCGTGACATTGTAGTCTTTGATGACCTTCTTCCTCGAAAGCTGTCCGTCTACGACGACGATTTCATCGAACGCCTCCATCTGGTTTATTGCGTCATACCAGTAGAAGTTCTTAGTCTGGAAAACAAGATTTACTAACGTATATACGTCGATAAAAGTTCATGATTCTGTGGAGTCGAGCAGACAAGAAAAAAGAGGCGCGCCATGATCCAGACAGAAATCAGACAGGGGGGAGGCAGAAGAGACAAGCTATGGCGGTAACAATGGGAACACAAGGAGCACATGGGGCATGTACAACCTGGAACACACTAGACAGGACATTGACCTGGGACGACATCAGGAAGTATGACTCCATCAGGCTTTGCTTCCTCCTTAGGTCAGTCCATGACCTCCTACCATCCCCCGCAAACCTGTGCCTTTCGGGACTCATACCAGATCCTAAATGAAAAACTGTGTGATCGTCTCGGCACCCTAGAATATGTTTTTTCTTGCTGCCCTACAGTTTTATCACAAGGAAAATACAGATGAAATCACGACAACTTCCTCAGAGAGATGACTGACTGGCTTGAACAAGGAAGGACAAAGGAACGCAGTACTACCCCGTGACAACATATAATCCACTTCGTGAAGCGGGGTTAAACTGCAAAGAGACAGCCGACACAGACATCCTCGACGGCGCAACCGGATGGAGCATGAAGGTTAACCTTTGCAAGAAGCTGGTCTTCCCAAGTATCGTACATACAAACCTCACATCCAACATCGTGCTGGCGTCAGAGGCGGAGAAACGACTAATCATGATCGAGGTAACCGTACCTTGGGACACCAGATTCAAGGAGACCTATGAGAGGAAAAAGGCCAAGTGCACAAAGCTGCTAGAAGCTTGCAAGCAAAACGTCTGGCGTACTTGGTTGTTCCCCATAGAAGTAGGGTTTTGTGCACAATCCGTGTACCGACTGATGTCAGCAGTTGGTTCTACTGGCAGGGATAGATGGCGGACTATCCGGAAACTGAGCCAAGCTGCAGACCGGTCGTCCAGCTGGTTGTGACTGAGGCAAGAGGAGGAAACTTGAAAGAATTAGAGCTATCAACATTCACACTGTAGCGCCACCCTCCCGAGCTGTCCATGGTTCAGACGGAGGGACTCCCTTCTGATGATAAATGTCGATATGCAATCCATAACCACCATAGAACTTGAGTTTACAGGAGATTTACGGGTGGGTGTGCGATTGTATTTAACTTATTACGGAATCCTTACTACAAACGACTTTCGAAATACAGAAGCTAAAACAACTGCAACTCGTCCTAATTATTAAACAGATTATACATAATTAATGGTAAGGCAGACTTACCAACATGATAGAGAGACTACCGCCGCGCACCGTGGACCTGAAAATGCCCTGGTTGGCGGAGTACTGGCTCGGGAAGCAGCATCCCGCCCAAACCCCACCCGCTAGTGTACACAGCAGGGCGAGCGTCCACGTGGTCCTGGTTATGATGGTTTTCTGGCAACACAACACGCGCATTAAAAAGTCGATAGTCAAGTAATATACTAAAAATACGTGTATTATTTATTATGCAGAACTGCTATAAATTTATGCATAACTATTTATATTTTATGTTGTTGAACGAATATCATTATTCTTTTTCAGTTAAAGGTTAAACATATTTGTATAGTTTATTTATTGTTACGCAAAGAAGCTTCGTAAAAGCGATAAGTATTTGAATGGTAGTTTTAATTATATTTTTTACAATACCATAAATAATTAGGAATACAATAACTATTGACACTATCAAGCTAAAAAGAAGTATTAAAGAAAATAAAGTCAATTATTACCATTATAATAGTTTTTCCTCCAAGCGCTTCAAATATCTGTGATGCTAGAAGAGATCCTAATATATCCTCAGCTCGCTAGAAGTACAGGTTACAAAACATGGTGTACATGAAGCCGTCACGGTGTTGACGATCTGTACTTCACGTCTTCAACCAACGTCACTAGCATTTATTATTTCTATTTAAATCCGTTAAAATTGATTGTATTGCACTTGTCAAATTCAGTGATGTGGTGAAGCTTTGAAACAAAAGACACAAAAACTTGATCATGGCTTGTACTCTCTGTTGTTATTACGGATATTGTTGCACATAGTTTAAATATCGCAGGGCAATTGTAGTTAGCGTGTATTAACGCAGAAAAATGGAGGGCAACACATATATAAGTACATCATTGCATTGTCTTATACAAACCGACGTGTTGGTCCTTGAACATTTGAAATTACTTATCACTTAAACAAGTAATGACTCGTCGTTATTCATCGTGATTTTCTCTAAATATATATTTAGTGAATTATGGTTATTGGTGAAACATAATACATGTGTATGTACTGGATGTGGCGATTTCTAGTCTGAAAACTATTAACAAGTGGCGTGTACAATTAACGTTGTGATTATTCCCATATTATCCACACTGAAGACAATATTTACGAAATGTACAAGACATGTTTTATGTTATTTTGTTGGGCGTCATCATCAACTGATGGTATATGTGTCTTATAATCAAATTGTGAGGTATGGTTACACTTTAACGGCTGGTATTACAGTGCATATAGATTTTAAGTTTCGGAAGGAACAAAACAAATATTAAGATGAATCTACGAGAACAAAGATTGATGATGTAAACATTCCGCATATTTAATCATGGAGGTTCGTTTAAAAGCATAATGCATATGAACATATAGACATAAATAGCACAGTCACTGAATACACTGTCAAAAGGCTGCACATGTCCAACTACAAATACTATTTAAAGTCAGTCAAATATCGCATACATATGTACTTACATCAAACAATAATATTTGAAAATCACTCATAGTTTAATTAAAGGTAGTTTGAAGTTGAAAAGTCATATGAAATCTTCTGCTTGTTGCACTGCAATACCGATTTTCTGAAATGCAGGCGGCATAACGACTTTTCCAAAAAAGAAAATACGACTGTACGTACTGTAGCAGTGTGACATTCAATATACGAAATTGATACATTGGTTTAATTTTGAAGTAATGTTGAATTAATGTTTCATTATACGGCCATAAAATTGAGATAGATAGTCCTAATGATGTATATTTCGAATTCCATGCTATGAGATTAATGTTTATTCACTAGTGCACGTTTGTGGTTTCCCCCCATTCGTTGCATTGATAGTTTCAAGGCAGTTACCACAATTTTAATATGGTTTTATGTTTTGGTTTGTGTTGTCTTGTTTACTTATCGTATATATTGACACGTCGTGTATAGGGAGTAAGCCTATTGCATAAACAAAGGATCTTTCCTGGCATTCAAAGTGCATTCCAGTCGAAGTTGACTATTGAACGTAAGATTACAGTATTTCACGGAATCAATTGCAAAGCGACAAATTTAATGAACTAATTTGACAACAATGCTGTCTACGCATGCGCAGATTGATTAATATGTTATTGTTGTAATTAACTTTCTTTAATTATGTATGCATTACTTGAAGCAATTCATTTCCTTATGATTTTTGGGATGATAAAATATCGTACGAATTTTTCGACATTCACTATTACGATAATTATTTATTTAAACATATTACTCTCGAATGGCTTTCAAGTGGGTTTAAATAAATGAGCAGGTCATTTCTGTCAATGCCGCACCCACTTCCCCATGCCTTTGTCAGCTTAGAAAAGAAAGTTAAAATCCGTTGGTGATCTTAATCCCTCAATGTATCAATACTTTTATATAGCGATTGGGGGGCCTGCTTATATACAGTGTAATCGTACTTAACATATTGCATGACTCAATTATTGAGTCATAATAATACATTTATCTATACCACTTTATCTACGGTTGTTTAGAACGAAAAACCACAAGGTGTTAGTGTCATTCGGATCTTTAAAGAGGTAAACCTCATAAGCGTGCACATAGCCGTGCAAGACATATGTTTTGATCCTGGCGTTTATTTCTTTGAATGAGAACGAAACTGTCAATTGATCAACCATCTAAAATGGGGTCACAATCCTTGAGAAGCCACCTGCCTAAAGAGGCCAATTTGACCATTTGTCTTGTCTGACTGCTTAATACAGGTTAGACTGCATCTATAAATACTTTTCACGTAAATGCATTTGTCCAAAAGTTTGTGTTATATGGAATACCATAATTTCTAAAGTTCTATGTATAAATGACGACAAAGTACACGTATTGCTTGCCGATTCGCAGAGAAAAGGCAAAGCATATCATTTTGATCAAATTTTAATTGAA
Source organism: Dreissena rostriformis (assembly GCA_007657795.1). NCBI lineage: Eukaryota > Metazoa > Mollusca > Bivalvia > Myida > Dreissenidae > Dreissena > Dreissena rostriformis. The sequence continues at coordinate 209,197 of VMBQ01000762.1, read as the reverse complement.
AATATATTGTTTAGTAACAATAGCAAATACTCTTTAAGGTTACAGTATAGCAAATATTTTTGGAGTGCAAGCTATACTCTCTAAAAACAAGAACATCATTTGTGTGAAGACACAATTTTCTGTAGGGGCACTTGCCATGATTTAATTGTAGAATATTTCTGTGTGCATTTGGTAGGGAAAACATTGTTGTTTACTAGAAATTCACTCTTTTGCTTGAAGGTTTGAGACTACATGAGACTTTTACAGATGGCGTTAAAACCTCATGAACTGCAGAGAAGCCGGGAAGTAGATGGCCGTAAAACCGTGACCTTTGATTCTTGACGAGTTCTTTCTTATATATCGCATAACCTATTTTAGTATTGTTCAAATCATTGAGGCTTGGAATGCTCTTTAAGAAAAGGTTTGGTTATGGGGGTCTCTATGCGCAAAAGTTTTACTTTATTTTTTGTTGAAGTTTTTGCTTTTTCGTTGAATTTGTGTAGGACATCTTTTAGTATATTTTGACCTTAACACGTATCAAAGCATAACCCTGAAGATGTTTGTAAACATTTTATTGATAAACACCCGGCATAGCGTTGTGTGACGTCAAACGCGCCATGACTAGCAGTTCACTTGAGATTCTGGCAATGGGGCTCTAGGCAACTACGAGATCTTCCGTGCACATGCCTTCGCACGAGTAGGTCGTGCGTTTGTCGGCCTTTTAATCATGTTATGAACATTAACAAATACACAATGAATTTGATTCTCTTTCTAGACTTCACTTCTTCATATAAAACATACGATACATGTCAATTTATCAAGGTTTACATACTCTACGTGATAAAACAACATTCTCCGACGCCTTGAAGTACACCACTTACAAATTATTAATTATTTGGTGATTAAGTACGCATCCTTAGTGAAGACTTAATCGATAAAAATCATCTATATGCAAATTCGTTTGGTTTCAAATGTGACTTTAAACAAAACATTTATACACACTACAACATATCAAATCAAATAAATAAAAAATGAAGATTGGTGTGTCCATTGACAACAGGCAAGAAAATTTGACACTTGCAAACACATGTCCCTCGAACATTTATCACTGAGAAATGTTGAGCTGGTAGAACATTATAAATCCTTTCAGGTGTTCCAGGATGTCAATGGCGTAGAATNGTGGGTCGAGGTCATCCCAATCCACACCGTACAGAGTTTACACGCAATATATTCATATTATAGCACATTTTTATAAATTTTACATCGATAGCTTTTACATAACAATATAAACAATATCTTGTTAAACAATTGATTAAAGTCCCTTATCAAAACTACTGGAAAAGGGGTAACAAAAGTTTCCATTCTTTACTTTTACGTAAAAGATTAAAATAAGTTATTTCATTAAAGTGATATTAGACGCATCTAACAGTATATAGGTGTCTATCGCAACCGTTGTTTATTTTTTGGTGTTTTCACTTCATATACACTTATATTTGTTAATACAGCATCAACATACTAAAACAATATCCCGGAAAGAGAAAAATATTGCATTTGAATATCAACCGTACTTTCGTCTTTGACGTAACTTTGGTAAGTTTAAAATCTGGGACTCACCGCGAAAACATATGACAATTCTGAAATTATGAATACATTTACCTTCGTGTCTTTGTCAACCACATCTTCGGCCATACTTCTTCAAAGAAATATGTCAAAATGAGGTGTCAGTAAAGTGACTTTATGAGAAAGACTCAAATCGTATCGCTTTCGTAAATACGCGACAGTTCCGCTCGGCTTAGAGGACTGAGTTAGTCACGTAAAATATCGAATATAATATATGTTTTTTATAAACAACTGGTAGCAAGATGGGTTGCAGATAATTGGTCAGTTACCTTTTTAACTAACTCTTTTGACCTGTTTATTCTTTTCAGCTCAATTCAACAGTGAAAGATGCGTCTAATATCACTTTAAGTAAATGACTGTGAAAGGACAGGTACCATTTTGCTGCTTTAAGAGTGGGTCTAGTTTTGTTGATTTTACAATTATAAATAAGCAGTTTTATTAAAATAAAATAAATGTGAGGTACATTTCTATTTGCATGTCCCAGTATAAAGGACAACATTATTAGAATGTTCGAAAAATGATTACATCCAGAAAACAATTCTGTTATTAACTGATTGATATGCTGACATTCACAAAATATATGATGAATAGTTTCACATTAATTCAAACAAAAAGTACAGTTGGCTGTAGTGGCAAAGTCAATTTTAAATAAGAAGGAGTTTGTACCTATGATTCTACATGTATGTACACTCCTTTATTAAAACTACTGTAAATTGGTATCCAGTGTAATACGAAAAGGCATATACAAAATTTGTTGCCATTCTTTTGATTAAATACAATTAAATATATTCGACCATTTAGCAATACACACTGGCGAAGACTCAGTTTTTTGTAATGATAGTATCATATATAGATTTTACCCTTTGTGTTTACTAAGATTGACCTTTAGCCCCAGCCCCATGCAGATACCGGATCAACACGGTTCATATCCGGGATGATCCGGCATGTGAACCGTGTAGCCGCCGTGTAGCTCCGTGTCGATTTGTGTTGGTCCTGGGACGTCCGGGAATGTCCTTGGCGCTCCGGGAGGCCAACACGGCAGTTTTGGGAAGTTCAAAACCGCCGTGTTGATCCGTGTTGATCCGTGACGAACCGGGATGAAAGCACCATCCGGGATGGTCCGTGAAGCTGGCGTGTGGGGTCCGGGGATAGCCGTATAGGGTCCGGGGAAAAACCGTATCTACGCCTGGGTCGTCCGTGTGCGTCCTTGACAGTCCGGGAACACATTTCAGACCCATGCCCTATCAGAACCGTGACGGCAGTTGTACGGTTGTCCCCTGTGCTACCGACGATGCAACATGGGTGATGAGATGACGATTGAGGACAAGCTGAAGCTGATGAGATGCCAGCTTCTACTGCAAAAAGCTCAGTTTGAAAACAATATCCTGATTGCTAAAGCGAAGCTGCTTTTGAAAAATATTTATCATAACCAGTAAAAAGTATGAAAAGAAGAACCATCTGGATCAGACAATGGCTCTTCAGACGACCAGGCCTGGTTGATTACGTACGGCTGATGGATGAACTGAAGCAAAAAGACGCAAAAGGCTTCTTCAATATCCTGCACATATGCTATCAAATATACCAAGAGATCCTTTACACGTATTGAGCAAAGAATCAGGACGAAGAAGTTCAAGTGCAGGAAGCATCTGACAACTGGCATTATGTTAGCAAAATCCTTGCGAGGACAGAAACCACTTTCTGATGTATTGCTTCCAGATCGCACACAGCACCATCTCCAAGATCATCCTTCGTGTCTGCGATGCGTACTTGCGTAGAATTTGCTGAAGAACCAATGCCCTGTTCTGAAACGCTAGATGAGTAAAAGAGCATCGTCAAGCAGTTCGGCGAAATATAGCAGTTGCATTACTGTGTGGTTGTATTGGACGTGAAGTGCATCGCCATACATATTGTCCTAGGTGTGGTAGCTCCTTGTAGTACAACGATTTCCATTCCAGAATCCTCATGGCCTTGGTCGACGCCGACTTCACATTCATTTGAGTTGAATTAGGAAGCAATGTTTTTCGTGTTGAACATAGGGTTTTAATTAAGCCGATCGGCCATGATGACCCCCTTTTTCTCTGCAAGGACGAGGGGCGTCTTCTTTTTTCTTTCGGCGTCAGTTTCTGTGGGTGGTGCTGATGATTGTTTGTCTACTGGTAAATGTAATGGCAATCTTCATCTGGGCCTCGAGCTTGTTTCTTTTTGTTGCTGCTGTTCGTGATCGGTAGCGGATGATGATCTTTTGGGAACTTGAAGGCCCAATATTACAATACGCTTCATTTAGGTGGCAATTTGACGTTTTATATATGTATACAAGGTTCCACCTTCGAGATTTGATTGCAGAATGGTGGAATCACCGAAAATCAACCTGATGTTATACAAGCTATTGTAGGTCCGGCGCCGATCGTGTTTGATCCGTATGGAAGCCGTGTTAGTCCGTGTCGTTGTCGTGTAGAACCGGGATGGTCCGTGTCGATGCCGTGTTGGTCCGTGTTTATCCGTAGCTCTGCCGTGACTGATCTGGACAGTCCGCGTGGGCGCCGTGTTGATGACGTGTTGCTGCCGGGTTGGTCCGTGTGGATGCCGTGTTGTAATCGGGGTGATGGACTTTTGAAGACCGTCGACGCTCAAAAATCCCAAAAGACCACGGATCGTCCCGGTTTGTCCCGGTTTTTTGATCGGGGGGGGGGGAGACCGGGGCGATCCGGGACTGCCGTGTCCATCCGTGCTTATATGGGACTGTGGATTTAAGCTACTGGGGATAATAGGTTTCACAAATATAGTGGCATACTTTCATGTACTTTGTCACTGCCTTAATAATGCATAAGAAAAATAGGTAGTGTGGATGGAAATAATGGACTTTGCAAAAATAGTCATAACTGTAAAAGGTAAAAAGTTCAGTATTTTGCATTAATTCCCCAACACAATGATCGCCTTTTTCGAATAATGAACTGAAAAATGCACTTTTGTTATCAATTGTTATGTCAGGGTTATTGAATGGAGGATTTTGAAGCAGAAGCTGATTTTGACATGGTTCTATTCTACAAAGTTCAACAAATGGTTTCAATGTATCTTTCCAAAATTAATTTTGTATTCTGTTTATTAAGTTTTCGGCAGTTACGATCCTACCTATCCATGAGTCAGTGAGACAATAATATTGATGTGGAAATATGGTTTCCGCTCAATTACTTACACCATGTGCACTTCATGCAATCCATTTAAGATCAAAACTTAGGTAATGATGGAATAATTATATTAAGAGTATTGAAAATTATAATAGATATTAAGATCATTTTAATTAATAATCGATTAAAAAATGCATACAGCTGAATTGATGGGCAGAGTAATTGGTGTGAATTAGTGAATTTATTAAGTATGTGAGTACAAATGAAGCGTCCAATTTAAGTATTGAAAAGTACTTATTATATAAAGTTGTTAAAAAGGGGTTTTAAACGGAGCTGATCAAATATGATCTGTGTTATACAATTTTGTAGTGTTCACGTAAAAGTAAATGTTTTAATCGCGGAGACTTTCATTATGTTTGAGTCTTCTTTTAATGAGAAGTGTTTCATTGACGTGACCTAGTTTTTAAATGATATTGTCTATCTGAATTGTTCATTTCTTATTGGTCCGATAAGTTTTGTCTGTATTGATGTATGCAACTACTGTTTTTTCAAATATAGCCTGACATAGCAATTGAAGGTATGTCAATTTCAAATGACTTTGCAGTTTAATATTTCAATGTAAAACAAAATGTCAGTGTACAAAAGGCAGTCATACGTGTTGAACACATTGTTCTTCAAAGGTCTTTCACAAAGAGGAATCAACGCTTATTTGAACATGTCAGCGAGAAACAAAGAAACGAACTTGAGGCGAGTTGTTACGTCTTGAATACATTAAACATAATATCTTTCCACCGTGAATTCTGTTCAGCTTATTGATCATGCAAGTTCAATAGAAGATCTACTATACCCTTTGAAATGTTACTACAATGAGAAGTTGTGTTTGGTTTAAATTTTTACATTTATACTGTTAATGGATATTGCATCATAACGGTGTAGATCTATACAAACAATACATTTTGAAAAAATATGAAAAAAAAATATTAGTTATGTTCCACATATAACTGGTGTATCCATGCATAAGTTGTAGTACATGTCATTTTTTTAATGTAGTATTGTCAAGTTTCTAATTAAAAGTTTCTAATTAAAAGTAATGTATATGTTTTAAAAATTATAATAGATATTAAGATCATTTTAATTAATAATCGATTAAAACATGCATACAGCTGAATTGATGGGCAGAGTAATTGGTGTGAATTAGTGAATTTATTATTAAGTATGTGAGTACAAATGAAGCGTCCAATTTTAAGTATTGAAAAGTACTTATTATAATAAGTTGTTAAAAAGGGGTTTTAAACGGAGCTAATCAAATATGATCTGTGTTATACAATTTTGTAGTGTTCACGTAAAAGTAAATGTTTTAATCGCTGATACTTTCATTATGTTTGAGTCTTCTTTTAATGAGAAGTGTTTCATTGACGTGACCTAGTTTTTAAATTATATTGTCTATCTGAATTGTTCATTACTTATTGGTCCATTAAGTTTTGTCTGTATTGATGTATGCAACTACTGTTTTTTCAAATATAGCCTGACATAGCAATTGAAGGTATGTCAATTTCAAATGACTTTGCAGTTTAATATTTCAATATAAAACGAAATGTCAGTGTACAAAAGGCAGTCATACGTGTTGAACACATTGTTCTTCAAAGGTCTTTCACAAAGAGGAATCAACGCTTATTTGAACATGTCAGTGAGAAACAAAGAAACGAACTTGAGGATAGTTGTTACGTCTTGAATACATAAAACATAATCTTTCCGACGTGAATTCTGATCAGCTTATTGATCATGCAAGTTCAATAGAAGATCTACTATACCTTTTGAAATGTTACAACAATGAAAATCGCTTCAAGTTATAAGAAATTGTGTTTGGTTTAAATTTTCACATGTATACTGTTAATGGATATTGCTTCATATCGGTGTATACAAACAATACATTTTGAAAAATTATGAAAATATATATTAGTTATGTTTCACATAACTGGTGTACCCATGCATAAGTTGTTGTACATGTCATTTTTTTAAATGTAGTATTGTCAAGTTTCTAATTAAAAATTTCTAATTAAAAGTAATGTATATGTTTTACATTTGATATTTGACAATAAACTTCACATTCGCATATTCTAAAGGAATACCTGTTTCTAAAATGGTATTGACTATCGCGTTATAATATCAATCCACATGCTATATTTTCAATGGAATTTGATATCTATTCAAAATCAAATTCAAATACTCACAGTATTATTTATAATTTAAAGTACATCAAGCACCGTTACATTACAATAACTTAACAGGGGTGGTTTGAATAAAAGAATGGGTGATCAAATTGATTTCAAATGATTTTGATTATGTTAAATAAATTCTTATTGTATACTCTGATATTGTATTTTTACTTTTAGTTTCTATTCCTTCACATTCTGAAAATATAAGTATATTTTTATAAGATTTATTTCCAAAAACTTTGACTTCATTAGTATCTTGAATAATATTGTAGCATACAGTTGATCATTTATTTAATTTCTAAAGAATCAGAAATGATAAAACTTTACTGACCTTATCGTTATCAACCACTTTTTACAGCTTTTCAACTGAGTGTTCTGCTTCTGAACGTAACATATAAGTTTTGCTCTAAAAGCGCGCATTATTACAATCCTTGTCAATTGCATATTTTCAGTAATTAGACAATGTCTATTATTTTACACAGTCTACATGGCCCCTACCCATTGTAAGAGTATCATGACATTTGGCTGTAATGTGTAAGCCACTGAGATGATATGTATAAGGTATGAGAAATGTGTGACTGCTCAAAGTCAAGGTTATATTTCAAGGTAAAATTATTTTAGCCTTTTTTGTGTCAGGTGTATATCCCCGTTACCAATTGGATAATTTTTATTCAATTTTGCCAAATGTTAAGGTTATTGGGTTGATGTGCAGACAGGATGAGTCAGTCCACGCTTGCTCGAAATCAAGGTCAACACAATATTGGCGGGGGATAACTAATGGCTGTTTTTTTAAATTGCAATGTTTGTGTTATATGTTTTCCTCAGATATATTAAGTCTGGTAATGCTGAAAAATAGAAACAACACATCTGAATACTGTTCAATTGATAAAGTTTTAACTTTCAGGAGGTCCCATGTTGTTTACAATTCTGAAAATACCTTTTATGTTGAACATTGCAAAATGTTTTGATAGTAAAAAAAAATAGCATTTTTCTTTTAAATGACTTAGTATAACAATTAAAAACAGTTCAGTGAAACAATTACTAAAATTTTGTAATTAGTGGACAGTTAGTGTCTTTCGCGTTAACATGCTTTAAACATTATACATAAATTTCAATCCATGTTTCACTAAAACGCACTGTACATATTTCGCCTTGCTTTTAAATCTGTTTTAACGTTATCGAATATTTAACTACGAATCTTCTTTGCTGCGGTTTGAAATTTAATATAATCAATACTCGCGTGACCCAAAAGTGCCATGAGAGTTTACATATGTACACTGTTTACTACTGTCACACGTATTTTGACAGTTGACTTGATTTATGTTCATTTGAAATTATTGATTGCTTATTTATTTGAGGTTAATCTTGATGTTCAGTACCGAATTCGTGAAGGCATGACTGTTAAATACACAAACATGCAAATGGTGTGTTTTCAGGACTATGTATCTGTATTAACAGAGATTAACGTTATAAATATGTATTAATAATTATAAATTTACGTGAATTAAAGTTATTTAGGTTGTTCGCTTAAAGTAAATTATCAAAATGGAAGCCTCTTCAATGTCGTCTCTTGCCATAGGCTCCGATGAAGTTTCGAAACAGGTGGAAGAATTCCTATTAAAGTGTGAAGCGCACATCGACGATAAAATTGAAATGTTATGTGTTGACCACAATCAGCTGTGCTGCCCGAAGTGTGCCGTCCTTAATCACAGGTATTTCCAAAAAACATTTGTACATAAAAGTGTTTAAATATCTATTCAGTATGTCACAATTAAAAGGAGAATTTATTATTGCCAAATTGTCAATTTTGAATCATCTTATTTTAGCAGCCGTATACATTTTTATCCCCAAATTTTTTAGAAAAGTACACTTGCATTATAAGTAAAAGAAACTGCTTTCAGCTCTTTAGCAGCAATACTGTTTAACTTACACGTGACACCAATTTTAAAATATTACTTGTGTATAAAAAGGAGACATAAATACGATTATGTCGAAAAACTCAGATCTATATAATATCTAGATCTATATAAATATATAGGTGAGCAAGTTCACATACTGATTAGCATCCATAGCAAAGTTTCATGAATGCTTGTATTCTATATGCCCCAATATTAAGTCTTAGAAAAAGCTTTCATTTATTGTACATATTCATTGTTATTCGATTATGCAAACTTGTTTGAGAATTAAATAATTGCACTTACTACTCCTTGGTATGAATATGTGTTGTTTGTTCATTATAGCCAGTGCAGTAAAGTGACTCCGATTTCTGCACTGGGCAACACACAGTCCACCGACCTAAAGGGACTGTCAGTTGAGCTGGCAATTGTTTTGGGAGAAATCAAAAGCCTGCAAACCTCTCAGTTGGCCAGTGTTCAGTCACTGCAGGGAACATACACGGAACATAAGGCGTTCATGGAAAAACAAATGTTTGTCAAAATAAATACCGCTATAAATGAACGTGGTAATAGTTTTCTGAGTATCTTTGATGAAAATGAGCAATATTCAAAAGAAGAAATATGTAGAGGTGTAGTTTCTATCTTGAATGAGTTTGATAAAAGTACTGTAAAGGAATTGAAAGAAATGAAAGACCAAGTTACAAGCCTAAAAGATTCCATAACATGTTCCATTCAAAAATGCACTGACCTTCTGAATGACTTGATGCAATACTGCGATGTTATGCAGAAAATTGGAGATAATAAGAAGCTGTGTTTTATACTTAAAATGAAAAGTCAGCACAAAATACAACAGGCCTTTAATCTGCTTGGTAAATTAGACCATGTGCTCACTGTCCAGGAGAAGTCTGTGATCAATGTGCAAATATCAAGTGATGTATCATATTGCGATATCTCCGGCTTATGTATTCTTGAAGATGGACAGGTCCTGGTTTCAGACGGGGGTAATAACAAAGTCAAGCTGCTTAACAAGCACTATCAGGTGGTGAGTCACTGGGATGTGACTGGTCATCCATGGCACATCTGTCTGATCACACCCATTGCGGTTGCAGTAACTGTGGTTAATGGTAACACACAATGGGTCCAATTTATCACGGTCAACCAGAGCCTGCTTATTCCAGGAAGAAAATTTCAGTTACAACATAGATGTAAAGGCATTGCCCACCACCAGGGAGATCTGTTCATCTGCTCCGATAATGCACTGTACAAGTACTCACTTAGTGGAAAACTGGCCTGCATTCTTTACGAAAATACATCAAATTATTATACAGGTAAAAATCATTTTCGATACATTTTGATATCATTAGGAATATGCAAAACATATTAATAGTAAAACTTAACATATTTATAAAAAATATGTCAAGATATTTTTATAACAGCAAGATAATTCTTCAATATAATTGATGTATAAACATGAGTTCTGAAGTATGTTGTCTGTCGCACAATGACATGTCTGTAAGTAGAAACTGAACTATTGGGAGAGGTGTACTTTCTGTTCTGGTCTGTATAACTTGAGTGTATTAAACAACCTTACGCGAACAATATGGAGTTTTTAATTAAAAGGTTTCATTTTATTGTATCAAATGAATAATTATAAAAATTATTGTAGCTAAATTTCAAGAAATATTGAAATTTATATATATTCAATTTTAATTATTGACTTCTATCTACTTGCTTTTGTAAATGATCAAGTACAGTAAGATAGAAAAGTTTCACTATCGATTGTTTTGAATCTGTATCGTGTTACTTAAACTAACAAAACAACCACAACATTTAAATTGCATCTGTTCATTTATGTGTGTCAATTTCATTAATATTTCAATACATTGTAATCATGTGCACATGTGTATGAAATCTATTATTGTTGCATAGAGTAATATCAGTTGACACATTCATATGTACATATACATTTAAATGTGTATTTGTTTCCATCTGTGTACTTGTTTTCACCTGTGTTTCCATCTGTATAGCTGTTTCCATCTGTTTACAGGTACTACACTTCATTCCTTACGCACCAGTCGCATTTCAACATGTCAATCAATAAAATGTTACAGAGCATTCATGTCACATCAAGCTTTTAATTATTATTTGATTATATTATGATAATAACGATGTGAAGATGCCTATTTATTACAACACGTATGCACTACAATATCATCGCAGTGTGTTTATTCAGATTATTTAAAATTCACAGTAATTCAATATATTGATGTTACTCTTTTTTTGCAGTATACGGATGTGTTGTTAGTCCCACAGGGGACAAGCTGTACATTGCATACTCTTCCCAGGACAAGCTCCTCACCCTCTCCAGGGATGGAACCGTCCTTGCTACATTTACCGACCCAGCACCAAAAGGCATACGGGCTGTACATGTGACCCCTGCAGGCCAAGTGCTGGTCGATGGCTACCTTTACGACACTATAGTACAGGTGGATTGTGGGGGGAGGAGGAGGCTGGCCTATCTGGCTTCATTTGGGAATAGACTTGAGCCTCCAACGTCAGCCTGCTACTGCAGCACCACATCCTGCATTATCGTGGGACAGAGGGACAATATCTTCGTGTTCAGATTGAAATAGTTGACTTGTACATGTTTATAATAGTTGTTGTAATATGTGATTAAAATTGCAGCGATAACGTGTTGTGGTGTTTTAGAACCAATACATGTATATTGTGATATCATGCAGTAAAAGCATGTTTATTCGAGTTTTTATTGCAGATATGAGTATTTTTGTACATATATTCTTGTTTGATAACACAATAGTGTTTCTTACAAAATGAATGTTATATTTTATATAATATTGTGTGTTAATCATGTTATATCTCAAACAATTATCTTTGTAAGTATTGTAATTGACAAGTTTTCAAACATTGAGTATAAAAAAAAGCATTTTAGCGTAAAATTATTTAACATCGATATAGATGTACATGCCACTTGAACCATTTTTATACTTTCATGTTAAGAAACATGTACGCAATATATGTTGATTTTTTACTGAATATATGGATTGGATTAAAGTAAAAAAATCTTTGTGTTGTGACAATAGGATGTCCGAAAACTTAAAGTAATTATGGTATATTGCATCGTAATGTACTTAAAACATCGCTGTTGTTTTATGAGATTAGTGTTGGAGATGTACGGACATGTTTGTTTTTTTTAAATTACGATGAACACACATATTATTTTGCAAATCGTAAGGAAGCATCGTTGCGTTTTTAGGAAACTTTTTTCGGTCACGTTACCTTAGAAATAACTTACCGGTAAAGATAGTTATTTGTGCGTACAACACTTTCAACACCTGCAAAACAGACTTGGGTAAAGGATGTTGGGTTATAATGGGCGGAATATTTAACCATTACCAAGACAACACAAAAAATAGCACATAACATATAATAGTATGTAATGGGGAAAGGTAACCACATTAATACAAAAATAGCAACAACGCACATGTAAAATTCACGAACATACCGAAGTTAAAAAGATCACATGCTGTAGTATTTGTAAAGAAAAGTATTATCGCACTGACAGTTACTCTTTTTGAATTACGAGCAACATATTTTTAAAATTTTGCCCGAAATCGGACAGATATACATGTGTATGCTGGCCTCATATCGGGTTTTACATAGGCTCGAGAACGGATGTACAAGGTGGCTCAATGTCGGACCGACATAGGCATTTTGCCTTCATTCCACCAACATTTTCCAGATATTATAAATCAGCATCCAATGCTACCACTTATCCGATTTTAATATAAATGAGCTTAACTTTTGTTAACAGACGATCATTGGTTTTTATTTGACGCATGTGTATTTATTTATTTTTTGAGTGTTATTTTGACGATGAGCTGTATATGCTTAAATCGTAAATAAACTATCTGTGTATATTGATAAAATAATGTATGGTCATAGGAACATAGTATTATACCATTTCTAATTAACACGATTTATTTGTGTTAACAGTTTTTTTTTAACAAAATAAGCAAATGTATGAATTTAGTTTAAAAACATACATAAATTATACACATTGTACTTCACACGATACTAGTATAGCACAACAAGGAAAGAGACAGACGTATATCATCAGATAACAGTGTTGCTGTTTTTTTTCCATTTACCATGACACATACCGTGCGGTATATAAATCCGTCATTATACGTCCTCGGGATCCTTCGTAATACGGATTACTTAAATAATCGACAATAAGTTATCGATGTTTAAAAAAATCTGACGTGCGTGCCGATTGCACATTCTTTTCAAGTAGAACATACGAGTCAGTAATTTTATCTGTAGGACTAAGAGTGACAGTTCAGACATAACTGTTTATTTGAAACATTATGCAACAAAATTGATGGCGTTTTGTTTTTATTTATATGACTTGATATAACGTCAATGCTAGGTCCATGTTATTCGATTTTAGTTAAATCAGCCAGAAAATCAGAAAAATATTGATACTTCCAATGCATTTTAATTAAGTTTGATTTCCACTTCTTTTCTAACCTGAATAGAAACCTACATATGCAATGTTAGGTATGTAATTCATAAACGACATTCCCTCTTTTAAAACCACTCAAACTCCATTAGTGGTATGCGTCCTATAGTGCAATAAATGAACCATGCTAGTTTCACACTTTCTATTTGTGTTTTTGTGAATTAACCCAGGAGTAATTTTTATACACTCATATTTTGGAGAATCATTATTGAACTTTGATACCTTGGAAATAATTATTATTTAATATTTTAAGAATACAATGTAAATCAGTTGTTGTTAGTTTTCAAAAGTCCATTCATAATTTGTAATGATTGATTTCACTTGATACCATCCTGAGTTACTCCCTTTACCCAAACCATTGTCAACTTGCTAAACGTTCCAAAATTTGAGTATTTAATAATAGAGTCAGCACACAATTTGGATTAGTCGAACACATACTCATTTAGAACGAGTATTCATATAAGTTAGAGCATTTTAAGACATTGTTAGCACGTATTTGACTATTGAATTAAGTCATAATAATTGCATGTTTGAAATTGACACCAACAATAACTCCACTACTGTAATATACATGTACTTGTGTCACTTCCATATTATCATATTGACAAAAGATTATAGTGCATTTCAGTTTCAATGACGATTTATAACCCTAAGGATGTATTAAGGTCATTTATATTTGTACCTCATATAAATCAGCGGGATGATATACACGTGCTCGTTCTGTATTCTGTCAAATACTTGGACTCTCGATGTTGTCAAAACGAATCTTTATTGATACTCGAATGAAATAATTTAGATAACCAAATGTATTGAACTTCTGTTTTATAAATCCGAAGCAATGCTTATCAGGTCGTCTATGATAAGCAATAGCAGGTTAAAATTCGCTTCATATAATATCAAAAGCTGCTTAGTGTCCCATAAACAAGATTATTCAAATTTAGAGCGTAATTATGATATAACCAAACACTCGGTTGAATAGCCGCAGTGTGTTTATTTCACAAATCACCAGCGATTTAATCAGTGAACCTGGCGAAATCTCACAATCAAATGTTCAAAACAAGCTATTGATATGATTGTAAGTCTCGCCCTTTGTATACCTCTACAGGTATCGATTGAGTTGTAAATAATAAAACCACGTCTGGGTTTAATCAGCGTTATATTTGTTAACAATACACTGAGCCGTATACGGCGACCCATGCGGCAATCTACAATTTCGTCTTTTTTTTTTTTTTTAACCATATTAGCGTATAAAAGGTTTTTGTAGTTAGTGCTAATTTTATTCCAGCGGAGGCTCATTTAAAGAACAACATGGACTGACTTCGGCTATTGCCACGTGTGTGATAAATGGAAGAGGTGAAAGGCCGGTGGATGGACGGGTATAAAGGCGAGGCGTAATGGAACCGAATAGATCAGATGAGTTTGAAGGCAAGGATACAGACGGGAAAAACAAGAGTTTGTCGTAAAACCCGAGAAAAGAAATATGTTCAAATTCGGCAACATCATTTAGAAGTTTTGGTAAAAGAAGTTCATAACAACAGCAGTGACATCTTCAGGAAACAAATAGTTTTCAACTGGGACATAATTTGATAAAAAAAAAGTTTGGAAGAATATTACTACTATTGATGATAATTAAAATAATATTATACAGGCAAATACCTTTCTAGCACTATGTCCCGTTCTGGCACTGACTCACTGAACTCCGGACAAACTGGTCAGCATTGTATCCCGGTTTGACACTGGCTCATAGGACTCCGGACAGACTGGTCAGCATCGTCTCCCGGTCTGACACTGACACACTAGCCGGAAAGACTGGTCAGCATTGTATCCCGGTCTGACACTAGCTCACTGGACTCCGGACAGATAAGTCAGCATTGTATACCGGTCTGATGCTGGCTAACTGGACTCCGGACAGACTGGTCAGCATTGTATCCCGGTCAGACACTCTCAAACTGGACTCCGGACAGACTGGCCAGCATTGTTTCCCGGTCTGACACTGGCCTATTTAACTCAGGACAGACTGATCAGCATTGTATCCCGGTCAGACACTGGCTCACTGGACTCCGGACAGACTGGTCAGCATTGTATCCCGGTCTGACAATGGCTCATTTGACTCCGGACAGACTGGTCAGCATTGTATCCCGGTCTGACACTCGCTCACTTGACTCCGGACAGACTTGTCAGCATCGTATCCCGGTCTGACACTGGCTCACTTGACTCCAGACAGACTGGTCAGCATTGTATCCCTGTCTGACACTGGCTCACTTGAATCCAGACAGACTGGTCAGCATTGTATCCCGGTCTGACACTGGCTCACTTGACTCCAGACAGACTGGTCACGATTGTTTCCTGTTCAGACACTGGCTCACTAGACTCCGGACAGACTCGTCCGCATTGTATTCCGGTCAGATACTGGCTCACTAGACTCCGGACAGACTGGTCAGCATTGTATTCCGGTCAGACACTGGCTCACTGGACTCCGGACGTACTGGTCAGCATCGTATCCCGGTCTGACACTGGCTCACTCGAATCCGGACAGACTGGTCAGCATTGTATCCCGTTCTGACACTGGCTCATTGGACTCCGGGCAGACTGGTCAGCATTGTATTCCGGTCATACACTGGCTCACTGGACTCCGGACAGACTGGTCAGCACTGTTTCCCGGTCTAACACTGGCTGACTAGACTCCGGACAGACTGGTCAGCATTGTATTCCGGTCATACACTTTCTCACTGGACTCAGGACAGACTGGTCAGCATTGTATCCCGGTCTGCCACTGGCTCACTGGACTCCGAACAGACTGGTCAAGTTTGTATCCCGGTCTAACACTGGCTCACTGGACTTCGGACAGACTGGTCAGCGGTATTTTCCGGTCTGCCACTGGCTCACTGGACTCCGGACAGCCTGGTCAGCATTGTATCTTTGTTTTACACTGGCTCATAGGACTCCGGTCAGACTAGTCAGCATTGTATCCCGGTCTGACACTTGCTCACTAGCCGGACAGTCTGGTTAGTATTGTATTCCGGTCTGACACTGGCTCACTGGACTCCAGACAGACTGGTCAGCATTGTATCCGGGTCAGACACTGGCTCACTGGACTCCGGACAGACTGGTCAGCATTGTATCCCGGTCAGAAACTGGCTAACTAGACTCCGGACAGACTGGTCAGCATTGTTTGCCGGTCTGACACTGGCTGACTGGACTCCGGACAGACTGGTCAGCATTGAATTCCGGTCTTTCGCTGGCTCACTGGACTCCGGACAGACTTGTCAGCATTGTATACCGGTCAGACACTGGCCCACTTGACTCCGGACAGATTGGTCAGCTTTGTATCCCGGTCTTCAACTGGCTCACTGGACTCCAGACAGACTGGTCAGCATTGTATCCCGGTCAGACACTTGCCCACTATCCGGACAGACTGGTCAGCATTGTATACCGGTCAGACACTGGCTCACTTGACTCCGGACAGACTGGTCAGCATTGTATCCCGGTCTGACACTGGCTCACTTGACTCAAGACAGACTGGTCAGCATTGTTTCCCGGACAGACACTGGCTCACTGGACTCCGGACAGACTGGTCAGCATTGTATCCCGGTCATAAACTGGCTCACTAGACTCCGGAAAGACTGGTCAGCATTGTTTCCCGGTCTGACACTGGCTGACTGGACTCCGGACAGACTGGTCGGCATTGTATCCCGGTCAAACGCTGGCTCACTGGATTCCAGACAGACTGGTCAGCATTGTATCCCGGTCTGCAACTGGCTCATTGGACTCCAGACAGACTGATCAGCATTGTATCCCGGTCAGACAATGGCTGACTGGACTCCGGACAGACTGGTAAGCATTCTATTCCGGTCTGCCACTGTCTGCCACGCTGTATCCTAAGCGTGATGTTGTGGAACTGGACAAGTTGCATGTACGGAGAGGCTGCAAAACACGAATGACGTTACCTAATACATTAAATATGGTACAATACATTGTATGTGTTTATATACCTGTTGGTTAACCAGTCTACGATTAAGCGAATGATGGTGTTTATTATTTGGATCGATCCCTGTTTTCAACAGTATTTCAGCCATATATATGCGATTTGTTTACTTTCCTTGGTAAATTGTTTTACCAGTTCTAAGTACACACTTCTGCCAGTAACTCACAATTTCCCAACTTAAAGGGGTAAGGGGGGGGGTGGCTGAGGAATAAT
Source organism: Dreissena rostriformis (assembly GCA_007657795.1). Lineage (NCBI taxonomy): Eukaryota > Metazoa > Mollusca > Bivalvia > Myida > Dreissenidae > Dreissena > Dreissena rostriformis. The sequence goes on along the minus strand of VMBQ01000762.1, from coordinate 191,621 downwards.
GCGCCTGTAAAGAATATCATGACCATGGTATGTGGCAATAACACAATTTTGATCGACGCAACATACATTTTTCTGGTCTCCAGGTTCTTGTATTTTCACCTATATTTCCAGTTTTTACTGTATATAAATGTTTAATAACAGTGGCATTGATATTTGTAAGTTGAACTTGATTTTACTGACTAGATCTATATATGTTATCTGAAGTGATTTCATTGTTTAAAACAACCCAGTACACTATATGAGACCTTTTTACAGATAAGAAATTAATTGCAAACCGATCAGAATAAATAGTCGACGTTGTTGAGAGCAGCTACTACAAATGACTTCTGAAATCAACGGCAAATTTATTGTAATCCAACATGGCGACGGAGTATTGATTTCTAAACCAAATTACAACGGATCATAAAAATACAGTTAAACAGCGATAACTCGAGATATCACGGGCTGACATCGATGCTCAAGTAATCGCAGGTTTCGAGTAATCCTTCTGACCGAAAACGCTTTATTTACATGTAAGACGGTGCTTGGAAAATAAAAGGTTTTGCAAATATCGCTTAAGGTTACAGTATACTAAACTAAACAATAGGAATGATCGTTCATTCATTTAATTTAATCAACATACACACAAAACACATCTGTAATGAAAAATAGTCAAACAATATTCAATGTACATATAGCATATTTAAAGTGGCACACAAGGTGAAAAAATGAAGAAAAAAAAACGTCATGATCACTACACAGTTTGTATTTAATTTACATTCAGTCAGACTTGTGTTGTGAAAAGTCTAAGATTGAAGACTGTCGCAACCCATTAGCTTCCCGTAACTGATGGCGTAAGATGTTTCGCGATAACTGTTTAGCTTTTATCTGCATCTCAAAGGATGACAATTTGCAGTGTTTTTCAAACTGCGACTAACTAAAGGTCTCATAACACTAAACCGGAACTCCTGATTGAAGGGTTACATGCAGTCAACTTGATACTTAGCAAACATTGTTCAGTGCATGCTGCCTAGGATTTGTAAAATACATTGCAAATGGCATGTTTTGGTATCAAATTGAAGGTATATTTGTAAGCAATAAGAAAAAAAGACATTTTTGTGCTCTACTTTTTCTGTTGATGGTTCCCGGCTTTGAAAGTAGGTCATACTATTTGAGCCCAAAATGGCCGACTCCACAGCTGTCAAAACCGGTGTGCCTATTCTAAGGTGAATATTTTGAGTTACAACACATAGAATTTAATGAAATGCATTTTTTTCAAAAGATTATGCATTTATCTTTCCAATGATGTATGAGGATATAGTGTCTATACGCTTGATCATGGTAAAAATTGATATCGAACTTCAACTATTTTATATGTAATATAGAAGGAAATTAATTGCGCATGCGTAACCTTCACCCCTAATCAAGCGTTTGTTTGTCTGCTTGATTGCGCTGTTTTCACAACTCGAACATTTTTAGCACCGACCAGACGAGAAAGCGTCTTCGAATAATTGCCAGTTAATTAGGTGTGAAATGCCTTTCAGGATCAGCACACATCCTCGAATTATCGAAAATCGCATGTTTGAGTTATTGCCCGTTTTTTTATATAGAAATTAAAGAAAAATGTTAGGGACTTTCTTCAATGCTCGAGTATTCGCCAGTTTTCGAGAAATCGCCAGCTCGAGTTATTGCAATTATACTGTAGTACGGATATTAAGCGAGTTAAATGTAGCTTGTATGAAAAGAATAAATAAAAGCATCATATTAAAAGAACATGTGTTTGATTCGGGTTAATACCGTGGAAAATCACCCATGTCAACTCGCGCAAGCTTTTGTGAATTTGTTTCTCCTCACTTTACTGAGTAAATCATGTCACGGTATTACCCCGAAAGGAAACACATATCCTCTCTATTTATCTCTCTACCGAACATAACATAAAGAGTGACTCACGTTCATTGGGCACGGCGGAGACATCAAGCACCGGGTTAAATCTGTCTGGGGCGGCGACCAGGTACGAGGTGGTGTTACCGGCGCTGCTTTTGAACAAGTCGATCGGAATACCGGAAGTGGAGTTGCCGATTTAGGAGGTGATAATCTTAGCAGCCCAGTCTGAAGAAACAAAACGATAGAATGTTAGTTTGTAGCTCTATCGGAATGAGTTCACAATACAGCGTACCATGGTCTACCATTTCGTCTTTCTCACGATACGTTAATTCGAGGGAAATTGTGAAAGGTACTTCAAAACAGGCATAGAACGACTCAACGTTTCCTCGTGAACAGAGTCGCCACTGTATCTTGCAATCACCCCCATAAACAGACTAAAACGTACTCTTGGACGACGGGTTGATGGACGCCAGACAGACTGGTCAGCATTGTATCCCGGTCAGACAATCGCTTACTGCGCTCCGGACAGACTAGTCAGCATTCTATTCCGGTCTGCCACTGGCTCACTGGACTCCGGACAGACTCGTCAAGTTTGTATCCCGGTCTGACACTGGCTCACTGGACTCCGGACAGACTGGTCAACCTTTCAGAGAGTTTCATCCCAATATTGTGGTACAGGTATGTGCAGTTTTTACACATTACTGTTAAACTCAATTAAATGCTTATCTGAAATAAAATATAGGATATCATGGAAATGTATTTCATTATTATTCATATTATGCATCTATGCGCACGTTAATTCGAAAATATTGCTTATTCTGTTGTGTTCCTTGATGAAGACATTAACTTTTTAATCTTATACATGTATTGGAACAAATGATAACTTAGATACAAATTAGTAAAATCTATGTATTCATTAGCTGATGGATGGGTCAATTTCTCTACCGCTTACTCCACCACACCGAGGATGCAGATCATTACTTCTTTAATTGTTCGCGCTATCAGGACGAACGCTCACAAATGTTTATTTACACGCGTATATTTAACCAAATTAATGCCTCGAAATTCATGTTTGGCATACAAACTTTGAACGACGAAGACAACTGTATGCTCTTTCAAGAAGTTCAGTTATTTATCAAACGAACGAAACGATTCAATGTATACCAATCAAGTAACCAGTAAATAATAGCACTCCTTTAAGCGTGTCAATATCAAGTTGAAAGGAAGATTATGGTCGAGCTGGTCAAGGTTTTTTTGTGTAAAAATGTATATCTTTGTTTATAATTATGTTGTTATTTTTTTTATTTGTGTTTTTTTTTCTTATTGTCTCTTTCGTCTAATATTAAGTATACACAAACTTTCTATTAGCCACTAACTCAATATAAACAATTTTGTTATTTTGATAGGCTGATGTATTTAACTTCTACCTTCCATAACTTAACTTAATAAAGTATGCACACACAACATTGGACTACCGAATAACCTGTATCTTGGCCTACCCATCTTGTTAACCTTTACAATAAACTGTCATAATGGAGAGGGCCCTTCGATGATGTTGGTAAAACTCTAGGCCCAATCCATTTGTATCCATGTTCTTCCAACTGTCTATTATATGTAATTTTTTGTAAATTAATGTGTATATACAATAAAATATGTTTAAACTAAACTCCACCAAATGTCAATTTCCGACTAAATGTGTGTAGATGCATTATTCAATATAAGATCTTTGGACTCAAACTTATATGTTTGAAATATTAACTGATATTCGTATTGGAATTTTGTACTTAAATATTCCACCAAAAGATATAACAAGCTCATATGAAGCGTACATGCTTGTCTTGACTTACAATAAATATCGAACTGCGACGACCAGTTTACGTGGTAGTTTTAATTGAAACTAAGTTTTTCAAGGACTCAAATTGCATGAGTTCATGTGTAAAATTACGTGCTATTTATTTACATTCTTAGATCAATTCGACACTCTTGTTTGCGAAATGGATTGAGTCTAGTTAGGGTTATCCTTCATATCTGTTTAATAAGTCTTCGCTGTCATTCTAAAAAGACATTTTAAATGGTTAAGGATAAAAGAAGCTTTGTGTGCTAAAAATCGAAAACACAATTCCTCTTTTATGTGTAAATGAGGCCGCTAATGCTTCGCTGTTATCATTGTATTTGTATACATACGTGTGTTTTCCGGAGAATTCGATATGAAACCGTTATTATGTTTAATTACATAATTCGTTTTTGTTTTTTTTTGCTTAGATCATGAACCAACATGATCATTCAACTCTGACTGAAAGCGTGATTCAGACACTTCGGTGGACAATAGTATATGGCGAGGAAAATTACGTGAAGGAATCCGACTTGGCAACGGTTTCTTAGAATGCCTCTGATGAAAAAATCACCGACTTACTGTTTCTCGCAATTTAACACCGTCGCACTAACTTATTTAAAAGATTTCTGCCTTTGGTCGGCGACCAACTGAAGATTGTTCTTAAATGCAGTAAAACATTGCTGGACAAGCTACTCTGCTTAGCAGTTGAAGAGGGTTGGTTACCGGAAGTACGCCTCCACCTCGTCACAGGGGCAAACCCCAACGCGCGCTTCCGGGCTCGCCGCTGATACGGAAGTCTCCACGAGCTGCTAGAGGCCGGCGCCGACTTGGATGCTGCCGAAGATCGGGGTCGAAGGATCGTCCACAACCTGATAGCATCACAGCAGAAAAATAAGGTAGACCGAAATATTATTTCTAAATATTTTGATTTTCTTAAATTTTTTTATTAGGTTTTCTATCAGTAAAGTATTAATTAATAATGGCTTTTGCTAAAATTGTTAAACGCGACAAGACGTATTCAGTCCGATTTAACGACTCGTTTTAAAAGCAATCATATTTATTTTACTTTAAACTCATTAAATGTTTGGGGTAAATACAGCGTTAGAACATGATATTAGTTCAATATTAGTCAGTGTAATGCAATCTTGTCCCCAAAAACATTTTAAATTAATGGAATTTATTCCGACCATTACAAAGTCATAAAGCAGCATTCCCACAGCTTTTATTGCAAACTTATGACATTTTCAATTTTGTATTCATATCTATTTTTCTATCAACGGAATCAATACATTATATAATAAGGAACGTACATCACTTAATTAATAAAATGGAAGAAACATTCATTATTTGAGATATTCAATTGCTGATGCGTGAATCAGAATTATTGTTGAATATTCACTGCAAAGTACTCAACCAAAGTTCTAGATTTTTCTCTGATCAGATTTATCGGTGTTGATTATTATCATCCTAAACCGGAGGGGAATTTAGAGCATTTGGAACAAATAAATATTGTTTCAATTATTCTTTAAACCATATTTAGTTTGAGAGCATCCCGGAAATTACAGATAACAATTAAGGTTTAGTTTGAATGTATGCACGAATTAAACAATAAATACATTTACCATTGGTAAAGTCTTCTTTCACGTACGACGTCTGTCGCGTAGGGTTTCTTAAAAAATAAGTACGTACGTGTGCTCAATATTGCTACCTTGATACAATACATACATCAGAGGGTTTCATGATGAATATTTGTATTTTATGTTAGAACTGAGTGCACTATATTTCAAATAATTATGTTGATGTGCTTGTAGAAAGCTGTCCTAGAGTGGCTTCTTAAGCACGACGAACTCTGTTTTAAGCCTTCGCTCTCCGGTAAACAGCTGTTGCATCTGGCCGCCAGGCAAGCGTCGGAAGTGATTGACACGCTACTCAGCTGCGGCAATGACGTCAACCAACGTTACGTCATCAATAACGAGACGCCGTTGCACGTCGCGTGCACCATGATGTGGGTGGAGTCCATTGTGTGTCTCGTTAAACGCGGCTGTCATTTTAACACGGTCAACGTTCATGGAGAAACACCGCTTGCAAAGCTCATTAAGAAAACGCAATCATTCAAGGCCTTTTTTCCAGATCTTGATTAAGCCTCGCAAAGACCCTGTACCAGATTGGTTTCCGGATTCAACCCCCGAGTATTGAAACAGTAAATGTTATTCAACATAATTAGCCGAACAATCGTGGGCGTGATAAGCTTTATGGCCTATACCTCGTGGTGCAGCGTACCGTGAACGCCGTACCCTCGCTCCAGAATTTCAGTCGTCTGGCCGTCAGAGAGACGCTTGTTTCCGGCGCCACACAGCGGTCGGTCGACGCCTTGGACCTCCCTGAACACCTGAAAGTGTTTTTAATGTTCAGGCAGCTCAACATTCTTTATTGATACCCGCATGCGCTGTGTGTGCTAGCGTCAAAGTTCTTTCCAGTTCATGAACGCGCCAATCTATTATTTATGTTATATTGATTTATTTCATTATACCTTGCGTGTGTATGGCTGTTGATGAGCCACGATCAAAACGATTTGTCTCTTAATGTATTTTTGTTTTGATCGAAGACGTTTGACAAAAGGGTTTATACAAAATCATCATTTACTTGTGCGTATCTGAGTGTTTGATTCATCGCTTGGTGAAACTATAAAGAGTGAAAATAGATAGATTTATATTTCAAAGTATTATACGTGCAAGAGTCAAGAAATTTCATCAAGCTCATTTTATATTTGTAAATGTCAATATCATGTTTAACATGTAAACCAACTCTAGATTTAAGGCACGTACGGAGTCACTTGCACGGGACATCGCGTGGTATCATAAAACTCAACTGCCAGAATCTCAACTTCTAGTCAATGTGCATCTTTATATGTCACATAACGGTTTACTTGCTATATATTAATAGAATGTTCATAACCGTCTCCAGTTTTCCGCTTTGTTATGTGATACGTATATTTGTACCAGGCCACTTATCTTATCATAATCGACAAAAAATCCATAGATCTCATTTTTTGACAGCACGGTCGCAATGCCCTCTGAAGTTGAAAGCCATACCCACTTATGTAGATTAACTTTTCAAAGATCCGATTGACACTAACACCTTGCGTTATTTTTCGTTCTTGATAACAGTAGATATGTGATCATGATAAATGCAAATATTCCTTCCCAGTTGTAATATGAAAGTATTGATAGATCAGATTTTACCAACGCAGTTCGACTGTCTTTTTTTAGTATACAAAGGCGCGGGAAAGTGGGTGCGACATTAACATTGACAGAAATGTCAAGCTCGTGTTTTAAAACCTTCTTTAAAGACATCAGAGATTGACATGTTGAAAGAATAATCGTTATCGCGGATGTTGAAAACTACGAACGTTGTTTTAATATCACAATAATCTTAATGTTATAAATGGTCTTAGTCGATGCATTCATTAGTAATACATGTTAATTACAAGCTATAAACTTTTCAATCAAAGTGCGCATGCGTATAACATTCAAGATTGCTATAAGAATATTCCTAAAGTAGGAGTCCAAACTGTGATTGCTTATAGCGTTCTCTCATGCATCTATACCACGTTACCCGGTTCAACACTGCTGTAGACGCGACAAAAGCATTGAAAGATGGATGAAAGTGAAGTAATCAACGCCAGAGATGGGAAACCATCATCACACCGACGCTGCTGGAGGACTCAAATTCTGTTTTACTACGGAAATTGTGAACTTTCAGCATGTGAAAATAAAGTCTCTTTGCAACTTCGAGTATTCCCTCACGGGTATTTGTTTTTACAATATCAACTTATATGGACAAATAAACGACATTTGTATTGAAATACACGCAATTGCGTTTTCTAATAAATATGCATTATTTTTATTCAAATTTATATCGAAGCAACATAAACATACACCAGACAGCCCGTCTCGACCCTAATGTAGTATCCAAGGGGCTCGGGTTGATCGTCTATTAAACAACAACAACACGGGTATCTGATAATATGCGTCTGCTTTTTCTTGTTGCGCATATGCTAGTAAATTGAGAAATATAATTTGTATATGTATGTATTTAAACTATTTGCATTCATTTACTTCTGTTGATAATATAAAAAAAAAAAAAAAAAAAAAAANCAAAAAAAAAAAAAAAAAAAAAAAAAAATGAATTAATACTATGTTTCTGTGACCTTAAGGTATTTAAGCAATGATCGTCTGTTAACAACAATCAAGCTCAGTTACATTTAAAAACGGTTTATTGAAATCAGTGAAGGTCGATTTGTAATATCGAGCAAATGTTGGTGGAATGACTGTAAAATGCCGATGTTGGTCCGACGTTGAGCCATGTTTTTTTCATCCATTCTCTAGCCTTTGTTATACCCGATACCAGGTCATTATTAACATTTACATCTGCCCTATCTCGAGTAATTACAAAATATATTGTGTTTTTCAAAAAGTGTAACAATCAGAACGAATGAACTTTGTTTTACAAAATCTACATCATGTGAACTTTTTTCGAATTTGGTAACTTCGTGAAGTTTGCATCTGCGTTGTTGCTTTTTTTGGGTAGCGTTTAAAATTATAAGACATACTGGTACAATTCGTGCAATCGTAGTTGGTATATACCATATCTCCATGATTGCAGGATCCACACAAGACCACCGTGTTTGTAAGTTCATAGGTCGCTGACTGACAATTTGTGGTATATGAAACTGTCCGATAGTCATTATACTCAATAAATATATTATGTATTTTATGATCTGAATGAACCGTGTGCTTTTATCGCTCCCTAAACAAAAAAAAATGCTTCCATGCGATAAATAAGTGATTTCTAGACCGAAACGACTTGCTTTCAGTAGGTTTGTACGATAAAAACGATAAATGACGACGGTTGCCCCCCATGTCAGTTCTAGAGTATTTAAACAGGATTTATATTCAACAGGTAATATGTTGATACTCTTTCAAATTACTTTAAATCGAATATTTTACTTCAACTTCTGGAAGCCATACTCAGGATAGTGATTTATTGACAATATAATACAGAACAAAACAATTAAGAAGATAAGTTAATGAAAAAATAGGTAAAACTCAGACGCTTGGTCTTGGACGTTATGTTGTGCTGTCGAATTGTTCAAAGTTTCAAGTGATTGTTCAAACAACCTTTTATTTCCCGGTCGCCTTGCAGCTTTCGGCAATGTTGAACACCGAGGGGTCCTGTATCCCCAGCGTGATGTTGTGGAACTGGACAAGTTGCATGTACGGAGAGGCTGCAACACACGAATTACGTTACGTTTTACATTAAATACAGTATATTTGTTTATATAATTGTGGGTTAACCAGTCTACGATTAAGCGAATTATGGTGTTTCTACTTTGATCGTTCGCTGTTTTCAACAGTATTTCAGCCATATATAGGCGATTAGTTTACTTTCCCGGGTAAGTTGGTTTACCAGTACTTAGTACATACTTCTGCCAGTAACTCACAATTTCCCAACTTGAAAGGAAACACATATCCTCCCTATTTATCTCACTACCGAACATAACAAAAAGAAAAACTCACGTCCAGTGGGCACGGCGGAGACATCCAGCACCGGGTAACATCCGTCTGGGGCGGTGACCAGATACGAGGTGGTGTTACAGGCACTGCTGTTGAACAAGTCGATCGGCATACCGGAAGTGGAGTTGCCGATTTTGGAGGTGATGATCTTTGTAGCCCAGTCTGAAAAAAACAACGAATGAGTTTTATTATTTATCTGTATTTTACAATTAAGTTGTAATGCTATGAGTTTCAATCCAAAGTACCATGGGCTATCATTTCGCCTTTCTCACGAGACGTTTCCTCTTGAAAGGAGTCTCTATTGTATCTTGCAATCACCCCAATGACCAGACTTCTCTGGGACAACTTGTTTATAGGAGAAAATAGAAGTACACGTACATAAATTCCCAACACACGGACATATACTACAGAATGCTTTGGGAAAAGATAATTAGACACGATTCTTTCGTTCTTTGCATGATGCCATTTGATAACATTGTCCTACCTGGTATACAACTTTCCTTGAAGGCGTTCAAAGGGGTCCTGCTGCAATTGCCGCCTGCCGAAATCTCGTACTTGGTTTTCTAAAAACATACAATTTGGTACATTATATTTTATTGTATAACCTTGATTTTCATTTTAAATTGTAAATAAGGTTTCATGCACTTTTTAAACCACGTGTTACTTTAAATTAGCCGCATCATAAGAAAATGGGCCTTATGCCATATAGATTTTAGTTTTCTGTAAAGGTGCAGTGTTTCCTTGATGTTATACAATTAACTTAACGTTGTGGTCTTACCGTAAAACTGTAATCATACTTTGACGTAATGATATGACATCGCAATTGTAGGGTTATCAACCAACAGAGCAGGGTATTTCGTAAATTCTTTACATTGTTGCGTTACCGTTAAATTGTAATTTTACGTTGACATTGTAATCTATACATGGCAATGCAGTCTTACCGTAACATTGAAGTCTTTAATGACCTTCAACCTCGTCAGGTGTCCGGCAACGATGACGTTTTCAAGGAACGATTCCATCTGATTTATTGCGTCATACCAGTAGACGTTCGTAGTCTGGAATAAAATATCAATAAACGTAATTAATTCGTTAACAGCGCATGATACTCAACTCAACTCAACTCAACTCAATTTATTCAATAATAAGGCCTCCGACCCATAATATATAGGCAACAATAGAAAATCATGTACATCCCTCGATCACCATTTTGCTTGGACATGATTTGGTGAACATCAGTACAAACATTACATAGAATAGAACATAAGTATAAACATAGGCAACAATAGTAAATCATTTACATCTCTTACAAATGATTTGGTGAACATAAGTACAAACATTACATAGAATAGAACATAAGTATAAACATAGGCAACAATAGACAAGGGACAAAAATTGACACATCTCTTTTACAAAAGACCTTCGAAATATTGGAGCTAAAACAATATCACCATCGTCCTAATTATAAAACAGAGTATGCAGAAGTAATTATAAGGCAGACATAATGCTGGAGCTTAAACAACAGCAACATTGTCCTTACTATTAAATATATTATAGTGTACATAATTAATGGTAATGCAGACATACCAACATGATGGAGAGACTGCCGCCGCGCACCGTGGACCTGAAAATGCCCTGGTTGGCGGAGTATTGTCTCGGGAAGCAGCATCCCGCCCAAGCCCCACCCGCTAGTGTACACAGAAGGGCGAGCATCCACGTGGGCATGGTTATGATGGTTTCCTGGCAACACAATACGCGAATTGCAAAGTCGATAGTCAAGTTAACTACTAAAAATACGCGTATAATTTATAATGCATTTCTGTTTTATATTTCATGTATAACTATTTTTTATGTTATGTTGTTGCATAAATTTCATTATTCTTTGTCTTTTGAAAGTGAAAAATATGTTTAAGGATTTAATAGTTGTTACGCAAAGAAGCTTCATAAATATAATAAGTGTTTTAATCGTTATTTTCATTATGTTTCATATAATACTATCAATTATAATGTATACAAATACCTATTAAAACTACTTAGCTACTGAGTAGTTACAAAGAAAATAAAGGTAAACGTTACCATTTAAAGAGAAGTTCGTCCAAGAGCTCCAAATATTTGTGAATATTGGTGATGCTAGATTAGGTCCTTATATATCATCAGCTCGCCGGAAGTGCAGGTAACAACAACACGGTTTTCATGGAACCATTGCGGTGGTGACGAGCTTTATCTTCACGTCTTCAGCCAACGTCACGAGCGTTAAGCGTTTCTACTAAAATCCGTTATTTGTTTATAGTGCGCTTGTCAATGTAAGTGGTGTGGTGAAGCGTCGCCGAACGAGATTTTAAAACAAAAGACGTGTACATGTTTTTTTTTATATATATATTTGAACGGAAGTTATTGCAAAAAGTTTGAATTTCTCAAGGCATCCTGAATTTGGTTGAGCTTCTACTTACGCGGACAATTGAGGACAAAACCCTTATAAGTACATATTACCATTATTGTGTTATACATACGGACATGTTGATACTTAAACTGTTAACTTACCTATCGCCAAAACAATTATTTACTTGTCGGTATTGATCGTGATGTTCTTTATTTATTTTCAATGAATTACGGTGATTATTGAAACATAATATATAATGGATTTGGCGATCTATAGTCTGAAAACTATTTTCATTTAATTACAGTTGGGGTGTACACTCAACGTTCTGATTATTACTATATTATCTAGACTGAAGACAATAATTACGAAAATTACTAGACACTTATGTGGTTATTTTGTGGTACATTATCATCATCTTATGGTATATGTTTTATAATCTTAAGGACAAATTATGATTGATGGTTACAGTTAAACCGCTAGTATTACAGTTCACATAACTTAAATGTTCATAAGTACATATACTATTAAGATAAATCTACGAGAAGATAAATCGCTGATTTAAAAAAAAAATCCGCATATGGAATGGGAGGTTCGTTTATTCGCATGGGACATATATGCATGACTAGCACAGTCAATGAATAATCTATTAAAAGGCTGCACATTGCGAACTTACCAGTACCATGTAAAATCGTGCATGAACATGTATTTACAACATATATTAATAAGCCAAAAGCGTTCGCGCATAGCTTGATTAAAGATAGTTTGAAGTTGAAAAGCAAACTGAAATCTTCTCATTGTTACCCTGCAATACTGATTTACATATTTGAAAACAGTAGAACGACTTAAAAAAAACGAACACTTAATTTACGCTTTGACGTAACTGTAGAAGTCTGCCATGTACTTTACAAAATTGATATATTGGTTCAATATTGAAGAAATGTTGATTAAATGCGTCATTATAAGTTCTAAATCGCAACATTGAGATCGACGGTCAGAATGATATAAGTGTCAAATCGTTTGGATTTTCTCTGTTATTGCTGTTCAATTTGAGTAGCAATGTAAGGACGTTAATGTTCAATGATAAGTGCACTCTTGTATGCTTTCCATTGAAAGTCCAAATGCAGTGAAAGCAGTTTTACTACGGTTTTATGTTTTGTGTTGTGTTGTTGTATATATTTCTGGTATATATTGACATGTCGCGTATATGGAATTAGTCGATTGCCTTGGAGATGATCTCGCTTGGGTTTTAATTGTGCTTTGTTTTATTTTACAACACCTGTGAAAAGTGGAATTAAAAGTGCATTCCTGTCTAACCTGACAATTGAAAGAAATTCGACTATAAGTCACAGAATACGATAATTATTTATTTCAACATATAAATCACTAATGGCTTTCAAGTGGAATTTAATAAAGGGTCATATCATTTCTGTCACTGTCGCACCCGCTACTTTGCCATGCCTTTGTCAACTAAAAAAAGAAAGTCGAACTGCGTTGGTGAACTTAATCCTCCGATGTATCAATACTTGTATATAATTATTGGGTAGGCCTGTTTATATATAATGAAATCAAACGTAACATACGGCATGACTAAATTATTGAGTCATAATAATTCATTTATCGTAACCACATATCTACTGCTATAAACAAAAACACGAAACATCACAAGGTAAAAGTGTCATCGGATCTAAAAAAAAAAAGAGTAAAACTACATAAGTTTGTGAGAAAAGTGTTGTCAGAAAATGCGAAGTATTGATTTCTTTGTCGATTCTCTAACGAAAATGGCCAGGTACATCGAGATACAGTGTGTACATAATGCAGCGAGATCTTTGACTGTAGGTTGTGGTTAGTCTTATAAACAAGCCTGTTGATATTTTTTATTTCGACTTAACTTATTATTTTTGCAGAATGAATGGCTCGTCCATATGCAACTTGATAGCAATTGCATTTTCGTTAGAGTGCATGATGAACAATAATATGCACTGCATTATGTGAAATTTAGTTTGATAACAATGTCAACCGAAGAACCGGCTTCCTGACCGATTAAAGTACTGCTTATTAAATATTTACAATATGATAGTTTATAATCATGACATTTGCAATGGTTATTTTATTGGACTTAATAATGGCATATATTTAACGATCTCTATGACACATTATGATATAAGTTTACAGTTAAACCACTCATACTTCAGTAAAGGCACATTTAAGGTTTCGAAATAATGTTCTATTGAGCCCATGAAGTATTCACATGAATTTATACAAATATAGTTTGGTGATAAATAACCTGCACGTTGTGTAGAAATGCTCGTTTATTCGTTTGAAGTCATTGTAAGAAGATTACATATATACATACTGATGGAATCAACATATCTAGCATTTGAACCAACATACATTTTATATTAGTATCATTTCTAGTTCGCAATCGCAAAATTGAGACCAACGGACGGAATTATTTGAATCTTAAATTGATTCGATATTATCCTCATTTTTGGTGTTTCGTTTGAATTGAAGTGTTCTGATGTCCGTATTTACTTACTGTTGTGTGTTTTGTAATAAATTATGAGGTTCTGCAAGCCTTTGAACCAGTGTTATACCAGATCCTTTTCATGTATCGTGCCAAGGCGATGACAGCCAATTTTCGTTATTGGTCGTCGGTGGTATTGTTCAGTCCTGTATAAGCATTGTGGGAATAACCTTTATTCAAGGGCGATCGGTGATCGGTGTTTTTTTTTACTTCTGATTGTGTCTCTGGGCTTTCAAAGAGTCTCATTATTTTTGTCACAAAACCATGGGAACGTTTTGTTTTTTTTAATATCGGAATGACGTAAGAAGATTGTCTGTATTTCAGGAAATCGATTGGAAGGCGACACATCTTAATAGCAATCCAAAAACAAATGGTTTATGCAATAAAATGTTATTAGATTCGTGTAATTAATATGTCTTAATAATGGATGCATTGTCTGAAGCAATTTATACCATTATGATTTTTGTAAAGTTAAAACAAGCTTCGTAGTTTTCAACATCCACTATGACGATTATTATTTCAACATATTAACCTCTGATGTCTTTCAAGGGGGTTAAATAAACGGACATTTCTGTCAATGTCGCACACACTTCCCAATGCCTTTGTCAGCTAAGAAAAGAAAGTCGAGCTGCGTTGGTGTAATCTGATGTATCGATACATTCATATCGCAACTTGGTAGGAATATTTACGTAGGTAATTAAATCGAACTTTTACATTTGCCGTGACTTATTAATGAGTCAGTGTTATTGATTCATCATGACCTCATATCGACTGTTATCAAGAAGGTAAAAAACCCGTTAGTGTTAGTGTCAATCGAATGTTTGAAAAGTTAAACTACATAAGTGGGTATGGCTTGTTACTTTCAAAGGGCGTTGCGACCGTGTTGACAGAACAAACGATCTTGATTTCTTTGTCGATTATCATAAGATAAGTGGTCTGGTGCAAATAGATTAAGAATACACATAATGCGGCTAGGTCTGTGGTTGTAGGTGTTACTTGGTACTCCCGGTTTATATAGCAATATTTTGACAATATACTCGTGTGTTTATAAGGCAATATTTTTTAAGAGATGTAATTATAAGTTTTATATCTTCCTCCTCCTCCTCCTCCTCCTCCTCCTCCTCCTCCTTCTCCTCCTCCTCCTCCTCAGCATCATCATCATTATCCGCATCACCGTCGTCGTCGTTTTAATATGTCTTTGATTAAAATAATGTTCGGTCTGATTAGCACATTAAAAAAAAAAAAAAAAAAAAAAAAACGAAACACATGAGACTTTTATCGGCATTTTATTGATATATGCCAGGTATAATTGTGTTACATTACATGCACATTGACTAGCAGTTGAGATTCTGGCAGTGGAGTTCTAACAAACCACGTGATGTTCAGTGCACGTGACTCCGCACGAGCCTAAACGAGTTGATTTACATTTGCATAATAATATTACAATTACAACTATAACATGAGCTTGATGATGCTTCAAGACGCGTGCATGTATAATGCTTTGAAATATTATATATTTTCAGTCTTGCAAGTGATAAAAAAACACTAAGAGACGCAATACAATTCACCTCCAGTAAATGTTGGTGTTGTATTTATCCTTTTGTTTAACGTGTGCGATCACGTTATAATTACATATAGCGACAAATTGTTTATATTTCAAACGTGAATCATAAACATCAAAACACACTCCAGGACTAATGAAATAAAATAAAAATAAAATAAAAATCAATTGGCGTGTTCATGTATAACTGGCAAGAACTTTGGCACTAGCACACTCATTTCCCCCGTACAGGTATCACTGAGAAATGTTGAGCTGGCGGAACGTAAGAAAACCTTTCAGGTGTTCAGGGATGTCCAGGGCATCGACTGCCCGCTCGGTAGCGCCGGAAACAAGCGACTCTCTGACCGCCAGACGGCTGAGATTCTGGAGTGAGGGAACTGCGTCCACGGTACGTTGTACCTCGAGGTATAGGTCATAAAGCTTATCCCGCCCACGATGTTTCGGCTTGTTATTATGAATAACGTTTACAGTTTCAACACTCGGGGGTTTAAGCCGGAAACCAATCTGGTACAGGGTCTTTGCTAGACGAAATCTAGATCTGGAGTGAAAGTCACCGAATGATTTCGTTTTCAGAATGAGTTTCGCAAGCGGTGTTTCTCCATGAACGTTGACCGTGTTAAAATGACAGCCGCGTTTAATGAGACACAATATGGACTCCACGCACATCATGGTGCACGCGACATGTAACGGCGTCTCGTTATTGATTACGTCACGTTGGTTGACGTCATTTCCGCAGTTGAGTAGCGTGTCAATCACTTCCGGCGCTTGCCTGGCGGCAATATGCAGCAGCTGTTTAGCGGTAAGCGAGGGCTTGAAACACAGTTCGTCGTGCTTAAGAAGCCACTCTACGACAGCTTTCTACAATCAAATCAATATCATTCTTTTATATAAAGTTCTCTGAGTTATAATATAAAGGCAAATATACAACATCAAACACGGTTATGTATGTATTATATCAACGTGGCAATAGTGAGTACACGTATATACTTATTTTTAACGAAACCCTACGCGACAGACGTCTTACGTTTAAGAACACGTTACCAATGGTACTAATTTATTATGTTAAAGTCGTGTATACATACCAACTTAACCTTATTTTATTCTTCCCGTAATCATCTCAAATGACATACGTTTTCGGTTACATAGCAATAAATTATACTTATTTACTCTGAACATTTTTTTGCTAAATTCCCTTCCGGTTAAGGTTAATAATAATTATAACGTATACATCTGATTAGAGAAAATTCGGTTAAGTACTTTTGCAGTGAAAATGATAATTCAACCATATTTTCAATACACGAATAAGCAATTGAACATCTCCAAGTCTGTTTTACTTCCATTTCATTTATCAAGTAATATACGTTCATAACATAAAATGTATTGATTCCGTTAATTGAAAAATAAATATGAATAAATAATTGAAAATGTCATAAATAAGCACTCGAAGCTGCGTTATGCTTATTTAATGATAGAGATAAATTACGTAGATTTAAAATGAAATTAAGGACGAAACTGCATTTCAAAACTTATTTGCGTCACACGCTTAATGATTTTATAATTAAAGAAATAAAATTGCTTGTTAAACGAGTTGTTAAATCGGATTGAATACGTCTCTCTGCATTTTACAATTTAAGCAAAAACCGTTATCAATTTACATTTCGCTGATAAAAAACTGAATAAGCCGACACAACAAAATCAACACATGTTTAAATTATATTTCGGTCTACCTTATTTTTCTGCTTTGATGCTATCAGGTTTTGGACGATCCTGTGCCCCCGATCGTCGGCAGCGTCCATGTCGGCGCCAGCCTCCCGCAGCTCGTGGAGACTTCCGGTGTCTCCTCGCTCGGCCGCAACGTGTATCAGCGGCGTGCCCCGGTAGCGCGCGTTGGGGTTTGCCCCTGAGGCGAGAAGGATGCGTACTTCCGGTAACCAGCCCGCTTCTACCGCTAAGCAGAGAAGCTTGTCCAGCAATGTTTTACCGCATTTAAGGACAATCTTCAGTTGGTCTCGGACCAGCGGTAGAAATCTCGAGAGTACGTTCGTGCGACGGCTTTTAATAACGAGAAACAACAAGTCGATGATTTCTTCATCATAAACGCCCTTTAAAACCGTTGTCAAATCGGAATCCTTTATTTCTGTTTGCTCGCCATATTGTATGTTCCATCGAAGAGTTTCAAGCACGTTTTCAGTCAGAGCTGCATTATCCAGTCTGTTCATGATCTAAAAAAATGAAATAGTTTATTAAATCATTTATACCAAATTAAAGTCGATATAGTAGATCTCGCATATTCGTAAAAACATTCTCTGGAAACCCAATCTAAAATATAAAAACTGAAACTCATACATGAAATATGAACCATTGAAATATTGAGTTTCGATCGAAATCACACGTTTGTAAACCATTCGTCAAAGTTCAATATTTGTTGTAAGTCAAGAAAAACAACTACGGAATGTCTTCTTGTTTATCTGAAACGAGAACGTCAGATATTTGTGTGGTGAAGTATTGCAATGAAAATGTCAATATATTTAAAACAGCGCGTGCAACTTTCTGCATTAACGACTACTATGTAAATTTAAAAGTATATGTCCAGCGATATAAACGGATTGAATATGCGCAAATGTGAACGTGACTATTGTTTGGTCCTTTAAGCGGCATTAATAGGACCACATTTCACCAGTTATGAAGTATGTATAATTGTATTGTAATTTCTTATTTTTTTACACAAAAGTCTTAAAGCGTTTATTTCTTCTGCTAAGAATCAGCACATACAATAAATAACATTACATGAAACGTATAAAAACATTCAGATCTATATATTAATTGTTATTCACCGTAATAAGTTATTAAGGTCACACATACAAAATATCCAAATATGGACTGAAACTGCCTGAAGCTTGTCAGCTCTGCAACTCTGATCAACTTTTGAGTTCCATTACGCCTTTATATCCGCCCATTCACCGACCTTTCACCGCCCCATTAATCACACACGTGTCAATAACCAATATCAGTCCATGTTGGTCTTTATATAATCCTATACTCTCATCCACTTTAGTTAAACTATCACTAACTACAAAAACCTTTCACAACCTTCTAGGTCTAAAGTAGACGAAATTGTTGATAGCCACATGAGTTGCCATATTTAGCTCAGTGTACTGTAGATAAACAAATATAACGCTGATTAAACCCAGACGTGGGTTTATTATTTACAACTCAATCAATCGATATCTGTTGAGGTCTACAACAATCATATCAATGGCTTGTTTTTAATATTTAATTGTGGGATATAGCCAGGTTCAACGATAACATCCCTGTTGATTTGGGGATTAAACTTACAAGCTGCTATTAAACCGAATGTTTTGTTTCGTCGTTATTATGTTTAAATTATTTTTATACGGGACA
Organism: Dreissena rostriformis; assembly: GCA_007657795.1. Classification (NCBI taxonomy): domain Eukaryota; kingdom Metazoa; phylum Mollusca; class Bivalvia; order Myida; family Dreissenidae; genus Dreissena; species Dreissena rostriformis. Next base: position 172,484 of record VMBQ01000762.1, on the reverse strand, counting down.
TTAAGCAGCTTTTGTGTTCATATAAAGCAAATTTCAATATGGTATAGCTGATCGTAGACGAACTGCTTAGCATGTGATACGAAGTAATAAAACAGAAGTTAAATACAATCGGTTCGTTCAATTCGAAATTATAAAATGTCAATGGCAGTATATACACACACATATA
>VMBQ01000762.1:127918-151894 GCA_007657795.1 Dreissena rostriformis | reverse complement strand
ATCAAAGAATACTATCAGAATAGCAAACAGTTTGGATCCTGATGAGACGCCACGTTCTGTGGCGTCTCATCTGGATCCAAACTGTTTGCAAAGGCCTTCAAAATCCGGTTCCAGCGCTCAAAGGGTTAATACAGTATTCCTACCTATCTTAATTGTGTGGTTAAAAAAAAGGGAATATTAAAGATGTCTTCAGATTTTCTAACATTTTGTTTACTCAACCTATATACTAAAAATAACATGTTAAGACATCTCTCTAAAAACTTGTTAACTTTTCCAGTCCGCAAAGGCTAATCAGAGACGACACTTTCCGCCTAAACTGGATTTTGGCTAAGAAGAGTCATCATTTAAACGAAACATTCCATAAAAGCATAAATTGTCGTCCCTGATTAGCCTGTGCGTTCTGCACAGGCTAATCTGGGATGACAATTTACGCACAAGCATTATGCCAAGTTTTCTAGGAACACGACACATTTATCCTAACTAAAATATACAACATAGATATTTAAGTATAAACTAGTATAATGGATAGATTACATGTACAGTTGAGGGAGTAACTGAATCAGATAAACTGCAAACCGGTTTCACTTTTCTTTATAAAGGTAGGCTACTCATGATTTCTTATAAGAGTTGTCACAAAGAGTTATTCTTCATATCTAAGTGTTAGTTTGGTGGTTATAAAAGAATAATCGCAGAACTAGCAATTGAATAAAACAATCATGAACCTCGTGTACGTTGACATAAAAAATCGCTGTAACAAACATGTATCTGCCCAAACAAACTGTAGATACTTCAAATAGGTCACATGCTGTATAATACAATTAAAACACAAACAACAGTACTAAAGCTCTCAATATAGCAAAAATGAAACTCAAGAAAATAAAAGGGTTGAGAGGCATACCAAAAATATCATGCTTAGCTCAGAATTAATCACACAATACGTAAGTTTTAAGTTCAAACTCGTAGAAGTTGAATGTTAATTTAAAAGCAATTAATGAGATCATAAAATTCGATTAAACTGCAAGTAATTACTCATAAGTTAAGTAGACACCAAAGCCACATATTTAAATGTTCTGAGTCATTTTAAAATAAAATAAGCATTGCACTTTGCCAGCCGCGAATGGGGAGTGATAAGTTTTGTGCATACTCGTTAATAATTGGATTATTCCAGTTTGGTAAAGTAGTCCGTCCAAACTCGTGGAGCACACGATTTTCCCTGCCTCCGCAGTTTCTCGCCACCCGAGCACAACATCCGGTTTGTTAAGTGCCGCTGTGGGGCGCTCTCGGCGTCGTTGACGATGTCAAACGCGGAGGATGATCCATATGCGTAGGGCACGTCCGGTGTGTCGCGCTTTGATAAAGGAAACCCTGGAAACGAAGACTTATAACTATGCCACATTCGACTGACTATTAGCAACAACAAAAGCAAAATACACACGTGATCATAGGCCTGTGAAAGTACAACGAACTCGCTTGTATCTCACGTGTATACAGGACAACAAAACTATCATTGTGTAAGGTATAAACATTCAATCAAATGATACAAACAATCGTTGTTTGTTTGGTATCTTTGCAGTTTCCAACAGTATTTCAGTCATATTACGTCGATCAGTAAACTCACACACTTTTCTTGGATGAGATGGTTTCGGAATAATAATGCCAAAAACTGACAAGTTCACTACTTCAGACGGAGTTGATACCAACAATAAAACGTATTAAAAAAAAACAAAAAACAATCACTTACGCCTGAAGACTAGTACTATTCCCCGGCCAGATTTCGAGTGCTCCTGCAGTCGGAGTCTGATGATCAGTTTCCCCTCTCTCGCGTTGATGACATCCCCTTCTTGCCCCTGCTTCTGGCGCGACTCCAACAACACGCGCTGACCCCCGCGCCGGGTCTCGTGGTAGATGCTGAACTTGTCGCGACCGTCCGGGTCCAAATTGATGTCTTGTATCGTCAGCTGTAGAGCACGCTTACTGCCGATCTAAAAAATGTTATGTTATTATTGTGTGCTCGCAGAATCCAAATCACAGGACAGCGTGACCTATATATAAGTATGTTAAGTTAACCCATTTATGCATAGCGTCTAGAAAAAAGGCCTTGGCAAACAGCGTAGACCCAGATGAGACGCTGCATGATGCGGCGTCTCATCAGGGTCTGCGCTGTTTGCTTAAAGGAATTTCTGCAAGAAATATTCTAAATATAGAAATAAATATACTAGACATCCATAATTTTGGAAATAAGTTGGTCCAATTTAAAAAGATGGGACAGTCCACTAGGCATAAATGGGTTAAGTTCTTTACATCCTGCAAGACATTAACATCCGGTAATTAAAGCTCTGTACGTTGTTTTTTTCCGTCCCGTTGAGGATAAAATCACTCGAAGACTGCCATGCATTAAAAATACCTTGAGTATGCACAGAAACCATTTCAACAATGTAACCTACTAAGATGCAAAAAGCAGGGAGTATAACCGGACTTTCAATGTGCCCAGTGTAAAATGGTAAGAGTAGATATAAATTGGAACTCAACTGTCCTCGATTCTGATTGTATGAAACGGCTTTGAGCGTTAAGATTCAACTTTATATTGCCAATATGTCTAAAAGGTACAGTTTCATCACCTTGAGTATGGTCTTGCAGAAGTAGTTCGAAGGCAGGAACCAGGGGTAGTTCGGATGGCTGCGCAGGATGCCCCAGGCTGCGTCCACAGTCTTCGTGCAGTTCATACACATGTCGAAGATGTTACCTAGAGTATATATTAGTATAGGCTTTTATAAATTATACTTCATAATGGAATACTGTTGTATGCGCAAATATTATTAAAAATCTTTGGGATGCACATTGTAGCTGTGAGGCCGCGAACATAGCGTTCGATAGCGGCCTCAAAAAGTCTGCCTAGCGCTACACATACAACGCACATTCGTACCTCGATTGACACATCTATGGCCTGTGGTGCCGACAGCCGACATGGTGTAACCGACACAGCGCGTATCTTTCGACAGCAGCAGCTTCTCGCCAGCCGCCCAGGTCACGTCACAGCGCTCCTTCCAGAAGCACGAGTTCTTCTGCACTATGAGACTCGGCGTTAGGCCGCCGCACGGGTAGCGCCCGAATATGCACTTCTCGAGGGAGCGGCTGTAGCTGGAGCCGTAGATCGCCGGCGAGTAGATGACCTCGTTCTCGCTACAGCTCAGCTCCATCCGGCCGCTACCGACGGAGGCGCACTGTTCAATGACTGGTCGGACTGTGGTACATGGAGGAAGAAATGGAACAAATGATGCCCATATGTTACACATTTTATATTATTATTGAACAGCTCTGTGTACGATACGCTGATATCTATGTACGAGTAGAAACATATCAGCTTACTGAACACAAAGCTGTTAAATAATATTTTTATAATAACCCTATTATATTCTTTGAGTAATTTGCATAATATACGTCATTTATTCATAACAACGTCCACGAAAGAACTCGAGCGTTCATTTTAAGTCGCAAACTTATTTGACAAATCACAAACCCCACGATAATAAATACTTACTGATTTTTCTATTGACAAAGTATTTAATTATCTTTGTTATACTAACCAATTACCATCGTCAGAAACCATTCGCCTTGTACCCGGATAATCCTAATCTTAAATGAAAACGCTCGTTCGAATACTACGAATGAACGGCGATAAGCTATGGTGTACGTCGAAAATTGATATCTGATTGGCTGATCGCGGGCTAATCAGCTCCTTTGATTGACAGCAGTTAATAAACGGATCCCGGAAGTCGCTCGAGTTTAGAAAACCCCCACTAATCCCTCGGTACAAACAACGCTGGTCCATTATATCAACCAATGATAGCTTAATTTAAATCATAACAGTTGATATGGTGTGTCATTTTGAAAGGAGTATAAATGGGTAAGCTTTATATGTACCAGCAGATGAGTGGGGTTTTTCCCAAAATGTTGCTTTCCCTGGATACACATATTACAAACGGACAAGAAAGTGCAGTCCTAGAGCGCAAGAAAAAACAAAGCAAGTATGTATACAGTGCACGTAATTGTTTCAGTCCGCACGACACTCCTGTTGCATATGAAACTAGTTTCATGTCTGATGTAATAGTAAAATGAAATGTAACATGTCGAAATAACAACACGGCATTTAAGAATTTCTTCCTCGTTTCGAAGTGGCTTTTTTATACCCCCACCCGTTTAAATAAGTTTTAAGTGTGGGAGGGGGGAATGGTTTCAGATTGTCCGTCTGTCCGTCGTGGTCTATACTACCGAAGGTTGGATTTTTTGTCCGAAGCATATATAAAAAAACTATGAGAGGTATCACATTGAAACTTCATATGTTGGTAGATCTCATTGACTGGGAATGCAATGCACAAGAACCATAACTCCAGTTTCCTTATTTTGCTGCCCGCACAGGCTAATAATTCCATCAAGGCGGAAAGTGTAGTCCCTGACTAGCCTGTGCAGACTGCACAGGCTTATCTTTGACGGCACTTGACTCAAATGCATTAATCCCAGTTTTCACAGAACGAGGCGTATATGCCTTACAATTCCTTACCTTCGAACACCGAGCTCAGTTCTTTCAATACGGGGAGCATCGCATTAGGAATCTCTAGAAACTGGTTAAGCTGAGTTGTTTTGTAAGCTGAAAAAAAAAACAGACTTATGAATAAAGTTAACTTGTGAAGACGAAATATGGAGAACATAAAACGTGTCTATGAATTAGAAATCTTCGAGACGTATGTCGCTATGTTTCGCCACACTGAGTATACACCGATGTATTTTCGTTTTCCGATCAACACACTCATCATCATCTTCTTTTTTCTTCTTCGTCTTACAGTCTTCATCTTATTCTGTTATCATTATCATCATATCATAATCATGATAATCATCATGATTATGGTGATCATTATGATGATCATCATGATCCTGATTAGGATCGTCATCATCGTCGGCATCGTCGTCATCGTCATCGTCATCGTAATGATCAAAATCATCATTATCATCATCATCATCATCAAGATACGGAGATGATATAATGTGTATTCTGCTATGATGATTGGAGGAATGAGATGGATACGGAGGAAGAGCTATCAGACGTTGGTCATGATAAAGTACCATTCCAATCGAATTTTATGTTGCGATCGTTTACACTTAACCTCGAAGGCGTTATGGTATATAAAACCGAAGTCTCTATAACATTTTTAACACCAAAGTTGGGTTTGTACTAAAGTTTGTACTAAAGTTATATGGCGTTCTGAAAATTACTTGAAACTTAATTGCGATATTTTTAACAAAAATAAAAACATTGTTCCTTCGCTGTAGTTATATTTTTGACTCAGAAAAGGAAACTATCAAACGCAATTACGAGTTTGTAACCATATATATTACCACGTACTGACCAATGAAGGAGAGCATGAATCCAGATATCTGTTTCCGCTTCCAGCGGAAGTCAGCCGTCACTTTGATCGCCTTCGTCGCGTTCCCGTAGACCATCGTCTTAGAGTCCACTATGTTGGCTACCCTCGTGAGTAGAAGAGGTCCGCGTTGAACCTCCTCCACTCTGAGTCCTAAAGGAAGTTTTTTGTCGAAGGGGGAAATTTGTAGTATCAATGTGTGTGTATGTTTTACCGGTATCGTCATCTCGCACACGCACTTTGCTCTCGGCTTTTTGCGCGGATATGTATGGTGGCTTTTTACAACACCGACTGTCAGGTCGATTTTTCCCCACTGTTTCTTGGAACAAATGTCGAAAATTACATCTGAAAGACAGCAAGCGTAAAAGAATGACGTCGAACAGTGTGGCACAATTCCAACTGGGACCGAGTCGAACAGTAAATGTATAACATTATTATAACTGGTATGAAATCAATTAGAACATATACAACACTATTGAAAGTGCTGTAAAGTCGAATCGTATGAAACTAGTAAAAATGGTGTCAATTCAAAATGCAACTCTAGAATAAAACCAATGTAACCGCAATGCCAGTAGTATACGTGTTATTCTTTTGCATTTCTTGCTTATGATTCTGTCATTTCGGAACTATCATTAACTTATTAACGGGTAACACGTTAAAAGAATCAGGTCGGTTGTTTTTTTGCTATACCACAACATACTGTATAGATACCACATGACACGTTCCAGGTGAAAACCAAAATGTCAATGAAAATGAATTTCATCTTCTGCAATGCTTACCTTTGGAAACACAGTGCATGCTCCCAAACACCACGTACGTTATATTCCGCTCCACTTCGTCGCACTTCAGCGTGTAGTCTCGTCGAAGAGTTACCTCACAGGAACTTTGCCAGTAGCACGATTGCACGTGCTTCTCGAGGACAGGAGGAACGCCCATGCAGTCGTTCTCTTCCCGTTCGCAGCCTTGCGTATGCGCACTGACGCCCGCAGTTATGGAAGGCGAATAGAGAACTAGGCCTTTGGGGCATGACAACTTGATTTTTTCTGTGCTTGTCGTAAGGCATTTAACAACCTCTTCTGTGAGAGAAAACAATACATTGACTGCTAGTTTAGGCTCAGTTGTGGACAGTGCTTATCAGCTGGATATAAATTGACCCGCGTCGTGCGAAAATGGGTCTTATAATATATGCACCGAACGTAGTTCCTGACCAGCCTACGGATTCGCACAGTCTGGTGAGGAGCTACCCTGTGCGGTTATCACAATTTGTGCATGACGCTGGTCAATTGTACAGAAGCGTTATGCTACTGCTTGTATACGCTTTACGCTTTAAATGTCCTTGGTTTGTGTGTGAGTGCGTCATTTTATTGTTGAAAACAGGCATGAAATATGATATACATGAAGTTTAAACTATACGTTAACTAGTATTATACATGTTTGTATGACCGCATGTTCATACCATTATACAAGCTAGTTACGTGCACATATACGAAGCACGTGGCAATACTCATTACGGATAGGTTCTGAGAAGACGTTGGAGAGTAGTGAAAATATATCTGACATTTCCTGTTTAATGCTAAACAATCTTACTTTGACATGTATTTAATTCAATTTTCCAGTGCGTTGAATACAACAACGGCAATACTTTGCATCGTATATAATCCATTTTTGCCAACAGCAATGCAATATGAGGTCATATTTGTTTCACTTAAGATACAAAGTAAATTCATGTTGAATTTGAATGCTGAAAGCAAATACTGATCAGTTCTGAAATTAATGCAAAAGATAAAAACAAGATGAATTTCTTTCTTTGCATACTCCTTATAAGGGATCCAACATTGGTGTGCATCATTGTACATGCATTCGCCCATATCTAGAAATGCACATACAGCACTCAGAGTTCTGTCATGTTTTATTATTTCCCTGGCCAAACTGGTGTTACTGATAATAAACATAATTTTCAGGTACACTTTTAACCCATTTATGCTTAGATGTCTAGAAAAAAGGCCTATGCAAACAGCGTAGACACAGATGAGACGCCGCATCATGCGGCGTCTCATCAGGGTCTGCGCTGTTTGCTTAAAGGAATTTCTGTAAGAAATATTCTAAATATAGAAATAAATATACTAAACATCCCTAATTTTGGAAATAAATTGATCCAATTTATAAGGATGGGAGAGTCCTCTAGGCATAAATGGGTTAACATGTTTGGGTTAATTGTTAGATCTGTAAGAATGAAAGGAATAGCACGAATGATAAAATAGTTGACCAAAACATGACCTTGTTGAATCAGTATATATTTAGTTGTTATCATACTATAGATGTTTTAACCGGCTATTATCAATGTCGTATTCTCACAATCACCTGGGAACTAAATGTTAAGACGATTGAATGCATACATCGATTTAAATTGATGTGTCACATTCTATTGCACTGGGAATTCCCCCACAATTAAATGAAGGTGCTACAACCAATTATATTGTAGAAACAAGGACATCCGTGTATAAAGGTTTGTATATTCAGTACTTATATCGGCTTACAGAAAGATTGCACTATTATTGCGAATTAAGTTTTGACGGGTAGTTTTAACGTTAAAAACTGAACTGAACTATAAACTGAACTATAAGATGATCTGTTAAAATTAACATACTATCAGAAGTCTCAACGAAACCGCAAATTAAAAAAGAAGTTATAAATTATCGTGCAGTCGAAACGCGATGCATTGAATCGCAACACAACAAAATGACGGGATACTACGAAAAAAAGTTGCCGGTCTCGTCGAAATTCTTTAACTAATACAAAGATGCGAATTAACGAAAACGCAATAGAATGGAAAATGCGAGTTTACGAATGTTTTGTTCTGACACTTCGTTTAATTACCAATTCAATTTTTGCGCGATGTAACGAATGGGTTTTCAACTGTGACTTTAAAACCGTATAGAGAGAATATTCACAACAGACTCAAACGGACATTTGTTTTACAGCATTTATTAACCCATTTATGCCAAGCGTCTAGAAAAAAAAAGGCCTTGGCAAACAGCGAAGACCCAGATGAGACGCCGCATGATGCGGCGTCTCATCAGGGTCTGCGCTGTTTGCTTAAAGGAATTTCTGTAAGAAATATTCTAAATATACAAATAAATATTCTAGACATCCCTAATTTTGGAAATAAATTGATCCAATTTAGAGGGATGGGAGAGTCCACTATGCATAACTGGGTTAATAAAGATAAAGTAACGCGCTCAGCACTATACTTATCATAAACGTTTTGAACTTGCAAACTTATATTTCGAAACAAAGCATCTAAATAACTATTCACAAATTTGGTTATTCCGGAACAATAACATGAATGGCAACAGTAAAATGTCGCATTAAAGGGACCTTTAAAAAGATTTTGGCATGTATTGAAGTTTGTCATTAAAAGCTTTCAATTTGATAAATGTTAACATTGGAACAAAATAGCTTCAGTAAAAAAAAAAAAAATATAAAGAAAGACAAAAAAGTAAACCACTGACCCTTGGAGTCAAACACTCACCAAAACCAAAAGATGCATAAAAAGGATGTTTTAGAGCACGGTTAATGTTCAGTAATAATGTTTCCTCGTCAATATCACAACAATAACGAAATCTTGCTTATCTGAAACATTTTTTTCAATTTTGTCAATTAACCAAAACTTGAAAAGGTGAAGTCTTTAAATTAAAAAAAAGTAATTAAGTACAAACACATTCAATTTAAATGTTCATAAACAAATAAATATTTAATGATTCCCTTTTTCTGTGTTAACACTGTGTTGATTGTGTGACATCACTGCTCGGTGTGTTATCTGTATATGTGTACATACATGTTATTTTTGTAGCATAGTTAAGAAAATAAAAGTGTAAACAAAATATTTATATGTTTATTACTTTGTTCACAGTTATTAATAAACAATCAGATACAATGTTTTAAAAGTAGTACTAGTATGACATACCGTAGACAATTCTTTAAAATCGGAAAGATGCGATACTACGAACATTTCCTTATTTCCATTGACTATTCGTTGCACCCCATTTCGATTGTATTCGATATTAAGTGAACATCGTCAAAAAGGTCCACTTGCGACAGAAATTGGAATAAAGTTAAATTTAAATCAGATTTATTATTCTACTATTTTCAGAATAATGTAATTGAGACCATTATAGGCTGTTGTTACAGACGAATCATCGTAATTATTCATACGTTTTGGGAAAAATCCATACATTATATAATACACTTTAATTTAGAAATTTATATTATAAAACAAATATATTTCAGTTTGGACCCTTCCAATACGGCATCGTGAAGAGATAAGTTGCGCATCATCCTACTGTTCGTTAGTTGCGCGGTGTGCATCATCCTACTGTTCGTTAGTTGCGCGGTGCGCATCATCCTACTGTTCGTTAGTTGCGCGGTGCGCATCATCCTACTGTTCGTTTTAGATAGAGCCTTGTCGTGTCGTGCCTTGTGGTTTTTTTATATGTGGTTTTCCATGAGATCGCGGTATATGATTTGTTATATACAGCTACAAGCCCATTTATCACTCATAACAACATAGTTATGTTATTACAAATACATGGGCGCGGCTATAATGTGAAAATGAAGGAAAAAAATAAACCGTTTTTATAAAATCCAAATTATTTGGCATGGTTTGTAACCGATAAATAAACGCAGTTAAATGATTTGGGCAAGATTTCAAAATGACAAATCAGAAAATTATCTGCAGCCGGAATATTTATGGTTTCGGTAACATTTTAACATGCGCACACACTGTCTCATGAATGGGTTTGTATTAGGGAAACTAAATATGGATGTTGTCTGATTACAGATAACCGATTTTTTGCATTCGTGAAAGGATTTAAGCACTCAAATTAATTTTATTATTTTTCTGTTATTAACGAATGAACGAACGAACGAATGAATTAAATGATAATGACCGCCCTTTGATTGCTACGATGTGAACCGACTTGTGCCCANCCCCCCCCCCCCCCACACACACACACACCATAAAAAAGGCACGTATGGATGCCAGTCCAACCAGCACCCTGTATATCCTTGTATATCGTCACTATGCCATTGGAGAATGGTCACAAAGAAAACACACACAATTATAAAAATATGTCAATTTATATATATTAATTGTCAATAAAGCTAGGTGAGTTGAATTCGTATATCGCAATTTTCTGTAATCCCATACAAATCCAACGCATTCTTGCATGTTAATGTACAGGAGCGAAACTAATCTCCCTAACATGCCGTCACATTTTTTTAACATTTTGAATTGTTATGAAAACTTGTGTGATCAATATGTTTGACTATTTCTTGAATATGTAATGACATGTACATAAATGTGTTTTTGAACTGTATCGTACTAGTTAAAACTATAATTGATTCGTGATCAGTATACATTCCATGCATACGACTTACATTTTTATTCATTCAGTTCATATAATATTCATGATTTGTATACATTGAGTTTTATACCATTTCCAGTATTTCGACTTATTTAATTCATGTTATTTCCATGAGTTCCAACGGTAAATGTGACTGAAACCTGTCATCGTTTCAAACGAGTACCATATACTATAAATCATGTTCGAATATACATATCGATATACAGTAAGTATACATTATAACATTTAAGTTTGAATATGTATAACTTACATTAACAGAAACTTTAAAGTTAAATATTTCAACATCGGTTTTCATCGAGATGGTAAAAGACTGTTATCTTACCTTTCCCGTAGATTGTCCTTGTGAAAATAACAAACACGAATCCCAGATTAACATTAACTCGCATCCTGATTTGTTAAAAGCAACGGTGGACTCTATACTTCCCTTTTGACTGAATTTTGTAATGTTTAACTACAAGGAAGATTTGAAAATCTTAAAAGGTCATATCGTCGCTGTTCTTCGAAAACCGCGTAAGTCAAATTTGGCGCAAATTGATATTTGTTTTTATAAGAACGGCGGTTTCGAGGGTCATTTTCTGCGAAAATACTGGATTTAATATCCAATCGGAAGGCCTTGTTATGAGCACGTGAGAAAATCCTGAACACTCATTGGTGCACTAATTGTTTCTGCAAAAACTGCGTATTTTCGGTTGACCGACTAGCGAGGTTTTAAATTATTATATTTTAAAACGCCAAAAAATATTAAAACAAGTTTGTTTTTTTGCCTATTGAAAATTTGTTAAATATTAATACAATATAATATTTTCACAAATAATAGTATCTTTTAATAAGTTTTTATTCAATAGTACGCATATGCCTCGTGTTTATAAACGCTCAATGAAATATTAATATCTATTATTATAAAAAGTTCTCCCCGGGGACACTTTTATGGGGAACCGGAAAACAGTAGTAGTAGGTAAGTCGTTACGACGTGTACACGAAGAGCAAGAGCCATAATCAATAACAAAACGGTAGCGTAGTAAAATTCGTATTAGATTATGCGAATGTGTAGGCATCACTTCGAATACTACTGGAGGCACGACTGAAAAAAACATGAATTGTATACATTTTTTCGTAATAATATCATCAACATAACACTTTTACTGAAATTATCTACAGGAAAATAGGAATTTTGATTGTTTGAATTATTGTCTATATATAGGTGAGAACGCCGTCAATAAGCCCCTTTAAACATAATTACCGGTATATTTATCAACATTCAATCATTGTGGTAATATAATTGCAACTAACATTATCAAAACTATCAAAAACTATCATTATATATAAGAGAGATACGAAATTGTCATGTCTTAATATGCATCCTTCTTATAAAAAATAGCGTCATTGTGCATCTTAAAACATCAATTGACGACGTGTGTTTTTTTTTAAATTTGTATACACAATAAACTTCGAGCATTAGACTTTGACAGTTCATTAGAATTATACTTAAGAGCACCCCCTGTACGTCGATAATCCAAACTGAGTAGGATAATTCAAACTGAGGAAAACAACGGCGAAAGAAATAAAGACTCCGGTCATTTATTTCTAAGAACACGTTTATTTAAGGTAAGTTTACGACATAATAAACGTTTCTTTTTTATAAAATGTTATTTGCCGGATACAATGCGCTAATAAACACATAACAATTGAAAACAATTACGTCGAAATAAAATGAATATGTTTGAAAATCTGGAAAAAGTTAATGAAATTGTCGAAAGTTTTAGGCCAAAAACAATTATAATCGAATGTTTTTAATGTGTTAATGCTTTGACTTATGTATTAACCTTTCATATATTTATGTACAAAATTTGATTGGCGTAAATGCTCGAAAACGCAATATATTCGTATTTGTTTTGGTCAAGAATATACAAATTGGATAAGGACCTAACTAGTGTATGGATAATTCCAAACTATTTGAGTTTGGTAATTATCCACAGAAATGTTCATATAAGTTTGGATTTATCCATAAACTTTTATACCCGTCCTGCAAACACATGATTTTAACACAGAAACACACTAGGTGTTACAAGTAAAATTTTAAAGGACACTCATGATATAATTTGGCATATCTCTGTTACAGTTTCGTTCGCTCTTTTGTCAATTAACGTGTGAATAATTCAACGCATAGGTCGCATTTCATGAAAATTAGCATTTTCTGAAGACAAATTTATCGTTTTTTACGAGAAAACTATTAAATCATTGCAAAACTCAAAACGTATGCGTGTGTCAGACATTCATTATCACATTTGTAGAACAATTACGTCCTTATAGTAACTAAATAAGCAGAAATGATATAATAATCACCTACCTTTCAGTTTCAGTTTCAGTTTCGGCCGACATTTTTTTTCTTCAGTTTGAATTATCCAACTCAGTTTGGATTATCGACGTACGGGGGGTGATGAGGCTCGATCCGAAATTTTAAATAGCCAGACCGACCCCGTGTGGTGCTGTTATAAACTGGACATGTAGGGGTCTGACATATTTTATGTAAACATTTGCAACATAACCATGATATAAGACCAACCAAAGAGCTATCAAAATGCTTATCGATAGATCTCACGTTCGACTAAGACCATCTTAGAACACACGTTCACTTTTCAATATAAAACAAACATGATTATTAGTCCGCACATGCTAATCAGGGATTACACTTTACGCCTAAACTAGGTTTTTTTGCTAAGCAGAGACTTTCTTTAAACAAAAAATATCGTACAGCCTATTCTGGGAGGACACTTTATGCACATGCATTTAACCGCCTTTTCATAGGGCGCGACTCAAAAACATGCATATAACAGGCATTTTTTAAAGAAGTTTATTTATATACATCGACTATTTTAGCAACATACACGGACAATGCATTTAGCGTTTACATAATTACTTTTATACTTAACATTACATGGTTTGGAATTCAAAACGCAACCAGAAAAAAACACATATTATATCAATCACATGCAACCATAATATTTATTTACGCATGCCGTTATTTTTTAACGAAACATACATGCACAGCATGAGTTACAAACAAAACTTGTATTGCCTTATATTTTTTTACAATTTTAACAGGAAGATAATCTCAATCTGTGTGTTCGTATCGGTTCCCCAAACCGGAATGACTTGTCATACACTTAGCCAAAGATTGACTACGGTAAGCGCACGAATAATCTCGTGCTTATACAACGCCAACTCACGATTATTTCATTCAAAACACGGGAAAAATATTCTACCACATCGTTTCACCTTTACCTATTTTGACAACGGAAGATATATCGTGAGTTTCGTCGATGGAGTAACGTTTAAGTGCGAAAGCTGTTGATGCTGTGAATTCCATTAAATTGTATAAACTCATGTGCGCGTGATGTGTGATCACGTGAGCTTATGACAGATCATGTGATACTCTTCAACAAAATGGCGGCACCCATGAGACTGTTCGCCGTAGCTGTGTTCGTTGCATCTTTTTGTGGTAATATAAATATATAATGTCTACATGTTTCCGAAAATATTTTAAAACTTTTTTAAATTGCACTGGCTATGGTATTTTTTTTTGCAATATAATAGTAAATACATGTTAAATTTTTCAAGTGAGACTTTATTTGTTAATTTGAATTTAGAAATCATTGTGCATGTTTCTTCATTTAAGTTTAAACTCTGACTTTGAAAAAGAATGTCATGTTAATCCATGCTTTAATCATGTAAGCATCAGAAAACATTGTATCAAGTTAACTGCTTAAAGTTTTTTTTATGAAGGTAAAATATTTTCAGAGTGGAATCCTTAAAGCGAAAATAAATGTTGAGCATGTGATTATCTCTACATCTATGGTATACTGCTGACAATCGTAAATGATTATTATTAGCAGGCGCGTTGTCTGGAAACAGTGTTAGTATTTTGGTTATGTGCAGATTAAAATCAGAGGGTTAGGATAGGATAAAAAATAAGTCTAATATACAAGGATAAAATATAAAAGCAGAGTTATGATTTAGAATTTGAAGGTGGGAGGAAGCTGCTCAGCAAAGATGTTTACAGTGTTCAACACTAACGGGAGTCCGGTAGTCCGAGACTCCTGGAAATGAGATTCTGACTCCTTGTTTTTGAGTCAAGGAAGTCCATCGGACTCCTTCAAAATCATCTTTGAATTATAAAAAAAATCGCTTCGTTTACTTATTCGTTTCACAAAATCAGAATGTCTGCACAAAGGACATCTAACTCAGAATAGTCATAGTTGAACACTGTCTATACAAACTTGTATTTGAATTTATTTATGGTCTCATAAAAATTGTTATAATTTAATAATCACCTTCTACATACTGCAGAAGGAAGTTTTTAATACCAAGTTATGATTGCACACTTCAACCACTGCTTGAGATAAGTAAGAGTTCTTTTTAACAAGGAAGATTATAGACAGCTGGTCTATTGATAGTTTGAAGTGTTTAATCAAATCTAAGTGATCTCAGAAGCATATACAAAACTAGAACAGTTACCATCATTTAGGACAATGCACTTGAATAAGTATTTTTCTTTTATCATAAGAAAACCCCTATCTGGTCAACAAGTTTGTTTGTAGAAGATTAATTGTTGATACTTATCATTGTATTATTATGACGAAAATACTTTTATTATCAATTTTATAGTGTATGTAAGCACAAAAACTGAAATTACATTTACCAGTTTAAGTCAAACGACTTGGAACGCAAAGGACCACAGTCTATTAACAAAATCAATGAATAATAACCCTGTTCACAGTGCTCAGTAATAGCTTAAACAGATGTACCTAGCAAGAGTCCTTATTAGATCAAATGAGCACAACTTGCTTACAGTAAGCTTTTGTGATGACAGTTTGCCTATTGTTAATCATCGTTCCTGCATTGTCTGTTGTCAAAATGTACAATGTTAACACTCTAGAGATTATATTTATTTCCAAAAGTCACGAAACTTTGTAAGAAGATTGGTCTAAATGACAATTGGGTTAATTACAAAACTGCGTTCAAAAACTAGGTTGCTATGTCAAATTAAATGAAAAATTTCTGAACATTCCAGAAGTTACATGTTTACCCAATCCTCATGCAACTTGCTCTGAACGCTTTTTCAAATGGTATATCTGCTGAGTTTGAAAACGGATCAGGTCAACTGAAAAATATGAGTGCCAGCGGGCTAAGACGTTTTCCTTATGTGGGTGTTATGAAACTTTGTGAACAATCAAGAAATCAAATGTTTTGCCAAATCATCATGAAACTATCGGAACAATTGTACTTGATATGATAATGATATTCCAACTGAATTCGAAATTGCTTCTGTCCGTTCCAAAATACGACTTAAGGTGAAGGTAGTTTAGGGAGGGATTACATAGAAGTCATTCTTGTAAATCGTTCGGTCTGTCCGAAGTTTTAAAAAGTTTTGTAAATAATCCCCTGGGGTAAAAATGGACTCACCCCTGAGGGTTACTTGCCACGCCCAAGGACGAAGAAATTTATTTTGACTTACATAAATTATACTGGTCCTATAACAACTTTGTTAAAATCATCCCTCNCCGTTATTAACAGATGGTGTACAATGCCATTTGGCGTGCATCATCCTCTTATCCATATATATACTCATACCAAGTTTCAATGAAATCCGCCAAAGCACTTCCAAGATATGGCTCCGGACACAAAAGTGCCTATAGTAAAAAGCATTTTTTCAAGATACAAAGGGCCATAACTCCATTATTAACAGATGGTGTACAATGCCATTTGGCATGCATCATCTTCTTATGCATATATATACTCATACCAAGTTTCAATGAAATCCGCCAAAGCACTTCCAAGATATGGCTCTGGACACAAAAGTGCCTAAAGTAAAAAGCATTTTTTCAAGATACAAAGGGCCATAACTCCATTATTAACAGATGGTGTACAATGCCATTTGGCATGCATCATCTTCTTATGCATATATATACTCATACCAAGTTTCAATGAAATCCGCCAAAGCACTTCTAAGATATTGATCCGGACACAAAAGTGCCGGATGGACGGACGGACGGAAGGACGGACGGACGGAGAGCCGGACGGACAGCCGGACGGACAGCCGGACGGACGGACAACGCCAAAACAATATCCCTCCACCTCTGGCGGGGGATAACAAGAGATGTGTTTGTTGGAAACACAATGCCCCCTAATGTGCCGCTTTGAAAAAAAATAAAAATAAAAAAAAGCCTTTGACCTTGAAGGATGACCTTGACATGACCTTTCACCACTCAAAATGTGCAGCTGATACACACATGAGATACACATGCATGCCAAATATGAAGCTGCTATCTTCAATATTGCAAAAGTTATGACAAAACTTTAATATTGGTTAAAGTTTTGGACAGACAGACAGACAGAATGACAGACAGACAGACAGACAGGCCAAAAACAATATACCCCATTTTTTTTTAAAGGGGGCATTAAAAGAGGATATATTAATGTATATTAAATCTGTAGAAGGTAGTAACATAAACCTACTTGAAGAAGTCAAACTCCAGTGCCTGCTCTCCTACAGTCAGAAACCTCTCTCTGTAGAGGGAACCACTGGGTGAAAGGTCAAGAAAACTGACCTTGCCTAGTTGACCTATCAATGTGCAAAGAAACATAGGCTTTTAGATGTTAGAACTCAAGACTATAGGTCAAGAATACTGACCCTGCCAAGTTGAAATGTCAATATTCAATGAAATTAAGGCTATCATGTGTAAGCACCCTGGGTGATAGGTCAAGGACACTGACCTTGCCAAATTGACCTGCCAATATGCAATTTATCATACACTATGGAATGTTATGTCTAATTTTATGCATAAGACATTGAAAACAAATACTGGCAAGAAGATTGTCCAAATCAATGAATGGGCTAAACAAAAAGTGACACAGGATTTACCCTGGAGGTATTTAAATTGCATGTCAAGTTTTCACAGAATTTAATATACTTATGCTTATATCTGAAGGTCCAGCAAACTTATACCATGCAATCAACAAGTGAAGTATACCAATGAAAAATGCTGAACGCACCTTTATAACAGAATCTGTTAATTTTAAGGGAAAAAAACAAAAACACTGATAAACCATGCATAAATTCCTTATATATCGTCTCTTCAACTCTCAATCTACAACACACAACAAAAATCAACCCACACACACAATTTCAGGTTCAGACCTTTTGCTTCCATGTTTCCGTCCCTCATGGTGACCTTGGCATTGAGTTTGGAGGCGCTGGCCTCGGCCAGATTGTACTCCTCCTTGTTCAACACAACCGCAAGCTGCTCCATCTTCACTGAGATCTCAGAGTTCACCATCCCCTGCACGTAATCATCTGAAAATACACAACAATGTGTCAGTGTTTATGTGCTAATGAATAACAATTTGGTTGTTTGCCCTTAACATTGTCCTCATTTTAAAGGTCAAGTTTATCATGGCATGAAAATTATCATCATGTTAAAGATGTTCGTGTTCATCATGGACTGAACAAACATTGTCTTAAAGATCGCGTTAATCATGGACTGAACATAATCATCGTGCTAAAGATCGTGTTCATGATGGACTNCTAAATTTCATAAGAAGGGAGTCCAAAGAACTCCTTACTTAGAATAGTTAGTGTCGAATATTGTGTATTGAGACAAGTAAGCTGTTCCATAGACGAATGCTATATGCAAGCAAAGGAAACACACAAGTTAGCAACCATAAATCTATCGAATATATTATGTTGATTGTATACTGTTAAATAAGTTTGTTGTTTTCATGCTTTTAGGTAGTCACTGCATTTACCTCAGTGCTAGTGTTTACTGTCAGGATGAAAAATGCACCTACAAGATGGACGTGTTGGACTTGCAAGGTGCCACCGCATATGGCATATACAATGACACACTGGAGTCAACAGGGTGGGGCATACTGAACATCAGTGCGGGCAGGGGAGGTAAATCTGCAGAAAATGTTGACATCATGTATGCAGCCGGGTACCTGGAAGCCATCCTCACACAGAAGTTAGTCATTGAGTCAAAATAAGTTAAGATTTCATGGTATTTGGAGAATGAATGTTGGAAAAATACTTTGTGTTAAGGTTTACAAAAATGTGGAAAAAGGGGGCATATGTCATCATATGGTGACAGCTCTTGTTAACTAATTATGTCTCAAAATTGTGGTATAAAAGATTTATAGATTTCATAAAAAAAATCTGCTTTTATAATATTACATTATTATGTGCAAGTTAATTGTTTGTAATACAAAGAAAGCAATTGTAAGTTAAAAAGATCTTCATTGAATTATTTAAAATGTATACTTTTTGTTTTGATTAAAAAAAAGGAGAGACTGCAATTTATAATAAAAATTCCTAGCTAATTCCTTCTGGATTTCAGGCGTATTTACCAGCACTACCTGAACCTGAACGACTACTTCCAAGGCAAGTTTAACAACGACACCAAGTGGGTGGATGCGGTGAAAGGTTTCTTCCTGGAGCAGGATGTGTACATGCGAAGGATGATCAGAAACAATGCCCCCGCCAACCCTTACTGGAGACACGTCGCATACATCGTGGCGCAGTACGATGGCTTGATAGCCGGGTATGGGGATGTGGCTCCTGCTGATATGGTATGTATGCTTTGTGTATCCTTACTGATCCTTTGACTGAGTGTCTGTTCGAGACCGATTTGATGCTTAAGAAGATAATTCAAGAAAAATGTATTGTTAGATGTAGTAGATCTTTAAGTATTTAAATGGAAGGTGTAAACGATGCATTTATATGGTTAACAGCGCTGAATAAATTTTGGCAATTGAAGAAATGACTGCTTTGTATTGTACTTTTGTGTACTGCTTTGTCTTGTACTTTTGTGTAAATAATATGGGCATTTGGCATGACAAACATAATGAAGTTCCAGAAAAATACTGTATATTTACCTTTGTTTACTCCTATTTTGCTCAGCTATGAATATCATAACTATAATTTTCTACAGAAATTGGATGTGTATGCCTTCCAAATGCTGAATGGGAATGGAGACATGTTGGACATGCTCAGTGCTGTGAAGCCGGACAGCTTGCCTGACTTCACCAAGATGTCTAAAGAGGAGATCACATCCTATATCGCACAGAACGGTCACTGCTCGGCTCTAGTCAAGGCATGTTTTGTCATCAAGTGAGATCTTAAGGAGAGGGAGATTTTTTATTTAACTAACATGTACCTTTATCTTGACAGATATCAAACTCAGTAAATCTAGGTTTTATTGATGTATTATATGATATGATAGATTTGTATCGGTTATGTTATTATGTTCCGGGTTTCTGCTGATGCTGCGAGGCATATAGAAATTTGCCTGTCAGGTATTTCATCTGTCCATACGAATTTAACTCTAGATAACTTATATTATTTTAATGTCTGCTTGGCAGGTGCTGGGGGCATATGAAGACATTTTCATGTCTCACTCCAGTTGGTTCATATATCAGGCAACCATGCGTATCTACAAGCACTATGACTTCAATGTGGTCGACCCTGACACAGCCGCACAGAGAGTCTCTTTCTCCAGTTACCCTGGTAACACAATACTGTTCCAAGATTTGTTTAAGATATCAATATCCAAACTGACCTTTATTTGTTAGAACAGTTCATAATTATGTTCTCAGCATTATTTCTATACCATGGCATCTATCCATATCTGGATAAGATAGTGGCTTTGGTTCATTCCCAGTTTGTGTGACCATTTTTTAGCTCAACTATATATATATAGTGGAGCTATCCTACTCACCCCGGCGTCGGCATTGGCGTGAGTGTGAGCGTTGGAATGTTAAAGTTTTTGAAATACCTCAAATATTTTCTATGTCTCTTGACATATTGCTTTTCTATTTTGCATACTTCTTTATCAACATGACCCCAATCTATAAACAAGAGCAGAAAACTGTAACAAGCATTTTGTNTACACGCACGCTTTCCATGCGTTTGACGTGACGTTGTACATGTAAGGAATAATTTGCGCGCGCTTTTCTCGAGAGAAAGGATTAAAACACACTGTACATTTGCAGTTTATTTAAAGAATGTGATAACGTCGAGTAAAAATTACATTGGGAAGAGTGTTTTGGATTACAAATTTAATTATGCGCATTTGAGAATTCAACAAAACACGGAATATGGACCAGTTTCTAGGACGCTCATACTTCGGTACGATGCGGGTTTTTTCCCCGATTTTTTAGACAAAAAAAGGGTTTATCTTAATGTACATAGTTGTGTTGTTGTTTTTTTCGGTCCGGCTAAATTTTCTTCGGACCGGCAAATTTTCTGAAATGCCTGTCCGGATGACCGGCCGATTTTTTCCAATTTCGCCAAGCCTGGAAATTCAACCCCATTCCCCTGCTCAAAATGTAAAAAATATTCCCCTGTAATGACTTAAATTTCCCATCACTGTTTATGATTTATTTTGGAAAAAAAATATAAGTAAATTTGTACAAAATTGAACAAATAAGAAGCTTTTCTGGAAATAATTCAAACTTTTTTTCTAACCAGTCTGATTTTGAACCACTTGTAGAAAAGCATTTGATTAATGTTTCTCTATAGAAGTAAAATAATAACATATAAGCTTGCTTATCTGGAAAAAAAAAACGATCATAAAATTCCCCTTCAAAACGGCCCCGCCACCTTTTCCCACCAAAGGTAAAAAACACTTTTTTGATGGAAATATTGCCAATACTGTGAAGTAAAGATGTATCAGCATTTTAATTGCGTTATTTGTCATGTGTTTAATTGAGATAAAAACTGATTTTATGATGCCTTCATATGGGAATGTTAATGCCTTTATCTCTCAATCTGTTACATTTTAATGCCTGCTTCACATCTCCTATATCTTTATTAGGATTTTCATGAAATGTTGTTAGAAAATTAAAGTTATTCAGTCAATATGCATAAGGCATGAGTCACTTAGGCTCTAGGTGCAGGTTGCATGATAAAGTAACATGTTTAAGCCTCCATTGTCTGGTCAGTTTAACCCTTTGCATGCTGGGAAATTTGTCGTCTGCTAAAATGTCATCTGCTGAATTTCTTAAATTAGCATTTTCTTCGAATTATTTTCTAAGACCACTATCAGAATAGCAAACAGTTTGGATCCTGATGAGACGCCACGTTCTGTGGCGTCTCATCTGGATCCAAACTGTTTGCAAAGGCCTTCAAAATCCGGTTCCAGCGCTAAAAGGGTTAATATCTCGTATATGCTCTGAAGGATTGTCAAAAAACATCACATTGCTCATTAAAATGATGTGCGATAGCCACGAATTTTCAGTTCCGCGCAAGGTCACCCTTGATAGTTAAATGTTTGAGACAGTATTTTCATGTCCTTTATATGGCCCTTGCCCTTAATGTATGTCATCAAACTTTTATCAAATGTTTAGGCAATGTGCAGAAGATTGAGGCAGTCATGCCACATCAAGGTCAAGGTCATACTTAAAGGCCCTATAAAGATGACAAATCCAATTATTATGCATATAAACTGGTATATATATATATATTGTCAAGAATTATGGAAGATATACCCGTTTCATAATTGGAAGAAATGTTTACAACTTTGCAACTAACGTGGTGTGTAGCCTCAAAGCGGTGACATATGCTAAAAATAGCCGAAAGAAAATTCAATTTTAATTCTATTTTAAACAACATTTTACCAGCAGAAATTAACTTATTAGATCACTACAAATGTTTTAACCATTAAGAAGAATTCTACTTTGTGAGTGATACCGGAAAACGTTGAAAATCAACGATATATTTTTGGTGACCTGAGTCACTTTCACTTTCCAGTGTAAACAGCGATGTAAAGAAACTGATTGTTTGTAAACACAATTGACTTGGAGGAAACTGTATTTTGAGCTCAAAACAAGTTGTATTGCTCATTTTTTTATTGTAATGTCCAATAGCATATATATTTTGTTTTTTGAAAACCTTTATAAATAAAATATGAAAAAATATGAAAAAATTGGTTAATAATTACGGATGGTCACCTTTATAGGGTCTTTAAAGGTGAAAAGGGTCAAGTCAGGGTATATTGCTTTCCTTTTATCTGCTTTAATATTAAAATTAAGAAAACATACAGAAAATTGAGTTTAAGATACTTATTGTGGGTGTGCTTGTGTTTTCAGAGAATTGAGTGGTCCGGCGGTGGCGTAGCATTATAACCAGTACCTGTACATAGTTGAGATTGTGAATCATCAACATACCAAGAACAGAAACTGATCTACCTTTGCTCAACATCTTCAAGACATGCTGACTGGAGTAGTTATAATCTTCTTGTAAATGTAAAATAAGAGAGAAGACAAAACTGTGAATGGCTTGTAAAAAATCAGGGGGGTGTAACTATCATCATTTTCCTTTTTTAGTCCCTGAAAAATGAGCAAGTCTGACAATTATCTCCATTGTGTCAGTTATGTTAAGTTCTGGATTTCAACAAAACTATCTTTAAGTTGTAAGTGACAGGTTTTGGCATTCGTGCATTTCTAAATGCACATGTCTGGTAATCAATATTGGATTTGGGCCCAAGATGATCGCATTGTTTTCTGGTTTTGGAACATAACAATGTTTCATTCAATATTGTACAGCATTATTTTTTTAGCTTGACTATATATATTATATATATAGTTGAGCTATCCTACTCACCCCGGCGTCGGCATTGGCGTGTGCGAGAGCGCTGGAATGTTAAAGTTTGCATATTGCTTTTTATACGCCCGTATAAAATACGGGACGTATTATGTGAAACCCCTTGGCGGGCGGGCGGCGGGCGGAAGGCGGAAGGCATCACTTTGTCCGGACTCTAATTCAAATTGTATTCATCCGATCTTCACCAAACTTGGTCAGCAGTTGCATCTAGTTGATATATAGGCCAAGTTCGAATATGGGTCATGCCGGGTCAAAAACTAGGTCATAGGGTCAATAAGTGCATTTTCAAAGGGGCCACTTTGTCCGGACTCTATTTCAAATTGTATTCATCCGATCTTCACCAAACTTGGTCAGCAGTTGCATCTAGTTGATATCTAGGCCAAGTTCGAATATGGGTCATGCCGGGTCAAAAACTAGGTCATAGGGTCAATAAGTGCATTTTCAAAGGGGCCACTTTGTCCGGACTCTATTTCAA